>JACCIB010001227.1:0-47094 GCA_018906965.1 Philotrypesis tridentata
ACGAGAGATTAGTCTTCTTATTCAATTCTCTGAAATCAATAACCATTCGCCACCTCGGATTACCATGACTATCTGGTTTTTTCGGCACAATCCATATCGGTGAATTACACGGCGAATTCGATTCTCTTATAATCTTATCCTTCAATTTCTTCTCAACACTCTCCTTTACCACCTGTTTATGTTTCGGCGGATGCCTATATTCTTTAGTATTGATTGGAACATTATCCTCCAAAAATATATTATGCTGAATCATGTCAGTACATGGTAACTTATCTCCTGGCAATAAAAACCTATCCAAATAATCCTCCAATATACCATCAACTATTTGTAATTCCTCTTTATTCAAATGCTGTCGTCTAACCACCTCCTTCACCCTTCTCAACCTTTCTGTATTATCTACAATTCTTTGTCCTTCAAACTCACTATCCGGCTCCTCTAAGAAATTAGCCTCCATCTCAAATGGTATCAACTCCCTCGGATTCACCTCTATAGTCACGTCCTTTTCATCTGTATTTATAGCCAAAATCTTGCAAGTATCATCTTCATTAATTACTATTCCTTCTCCCAAAAACACATTTTCATTACCAACATCAATCCTTGAGACATAACCTTCTTTCAAATCACTGTGTATTAAATTGATTTGTATAACTTGCCTCGTTCTCGCTTTGATATTGTAAACCATTTTATCTAAATCAATCATCTGATTACCATCCCTTTCATTTGCATTATTCACACTCACCAACTCCTTTGATAACAATCTTCGATCTCCATTTTGTACCTGTAACCATTGTCTATTATAATTCACTTCCTCTTCATTCTCCATCAAAAATGGTATTGGATTCATTACATCTCCTGCCACCATCAAAGTATTACTATAATAAGAAATTACAGCCTCCTCTTGTCTCAAATAACTTCTTCCCAAAATACCATCATTCATTATTGGAAACTCATCTAACACCACATTAAACTTCACAATTGAATTTCTAATTTTCAAATAAACTGAACCCAATGTATAAATAATTTGACTCGTGATTCCTCCTAAACCAATGACATCATCTGTATCAATAGGCATATCTTTATCTAAAACTGCCAATTTGATCAAATTCACACCAGCTCCACAATCAACCATAAACGTCACCCACGATCTTACTGTTCCAATTGGTACATGAATTCGCACTGCAGTTACTCTATCCTTTTCCTTAAAATATTCTCCAAATCTTGTCTTGTAGGCTGAACCATATGACTCTGCTGATTGCGCCCCGTTAAAATAGACATAACTGGTGCTTGCTGCTTCCCTTTCTGTTGCATTAAACACTCTATTTGTTGCTGATAATTTTTCACATCTAAATTCCTCGCTTGTTCTTGTTGTTGCTGCTGCTTCTGCTCCAATGCTTTTGGTGATAGGCTCGCCACTCTGTCTTGACGAGCCTCCTGGTAGTTTAAATGACCAGAATTACCTTCTCCTCCTTGACCTTGACTCCTCCAATTTTGTTGTAATCTACTGTCATTTTCTCTCTGATCTGGATATCTCTGTACATAATTATTAAAATTACCCGTCTGAGGATTAAACAACCTCCTGTTATATCCACTATTACCTTCACTATTCCAAGAATTCCAATCTCTATTACTTTGATTTACACCACCTCTATAATTATTATATCCACCTCTACCTCTAAAATTATTATCATTATTACCTCTATAATTATTATAACTACCTCTGTAACTGTTATAATTACCTCTATAATTATTACCACCATTAACCTGATTACTATTTCCTCCATATGAATTATTGAAATTTCCTCTAAAATTACCATAACCTCCACGATAATTACTGTAACCTCCTCTACCTCTAAAATTCTGCTGCTGTTGCCCATAAACATTATTACCATATTGACCTTCATTCTGCCAATTACCTCCACTAGCTTGCTCTTCTGGTGCCTTAGCCTCCAAATATCCAACATAATTCATTCCAAATCCATGCATTGGTTCATTATGATTCCTATTAAATTGTTGATGAAAATTTCTATCATTACCATGGTAATTATCATGACCTCTTCCCCTGTAAGGTCTCGTATCTGGAATTATTTTTGCTTCCATTCTAGCTTCAAGTCGTACTGCTTCTTCATACGCTTCTGTCAACGTAGCTGGTTTCGATGAATCCACTTTATCTGATAATCCTGGATGTAATCCTCTAATAAAATTATCAATTGCCACCTTCTGTGTAGGCTCCATCATATTTTCATTGTAATCATCACCATACAATTCTCTTAAAACACTTCTCGCTCCACTCAACAACACATTTAATTCATCATAAAAATCACCAACTGTATCTTGTTGTCTCATCCTAATACTCTGTATTTTATTATTATAATAACTAAAATCCCTTCCTGGGCCAAATCTCTGCTTCAAATGCCTTATCAACTCATCCACATTTCTGAATTCTTTATTATTTAAACTCTTCTTCGCTGGTCCTGTTATCCGTTGTAACACTCCTCTCATAAACTGTGGCCTCGTTGAATCTGTCACCAATTCATTAGCATTCCTCAAATCTTGAATATAATTCCTCAAACTTGTACGTTTTCCATCAAAACTAGGTATTCCACTCATCACATTCATTAATGTGAAAGAGTTCGTCAATCCATTGATCAACGCTGTGCTCGTGGCATCCAGGCCCGTCGCCTCACCTGCTCCTGTACCCGTCATCTTGATCAATAAAACTATATACCAATACTAAATTCACTGAAATACCTCAAAAATACACAACTAATTCAACAACTTTTCAAAATATCTCTACTCTTTCTTAAATAAATTACTTTAAAACAGTTTTAAAATATTCAAAAAAAAAACCATACAAATATTCAATTGCAAAAAAAACTATATAGTAGCTAAAAACTATAAAAGACTATAATTGTTATCAAAAAGGAAAAGAACAATAATGAATTAAATTATCCCAAAAACTCAATAATTTATAATTACTCTACTTGAAACACTAAAAAAACAACTAATATCCCACAATATCAAAAAAAACTATTATTTAAATAATCCTCTAATCAACAATAAAAATTCCCATATATTATCATAATATTAAATATATCATAAATATTAATTATTATTATTATTAATGTATTAGTATACCCTTTGTATACTACACATTCAAGAATAAATCACAAAATATATAAAAATCATAAAAACATATAAACATTATACACATAAAATAATTATTTATTATACAAAAATATTATTATTAATTATTATAATAAAATATGAATTTTCCTTATATAAAAACATTCAAAATTCTCTAAGTGCTATTTTCAAATTCAAATCTTCGCGCCTAAAATGACTGCCCTCTAGTCCAAACACTAGTGCCAACTCAATCCTAGTAACTTTTCCTACTCATGCTTTGGCTCCCTGCACCTGTATACATATATTGATGTCTTTTCAGTACTAGGCTGGCTAACCTCGCTCGCGCATATACAGCCAAGTTTATTTAAACTTTAAATTGTTAAACAAGCCAGTAGAACCTCAAAACTCGTACTAAAAATAATCCTCAGTGTCTCCTCTACAAGTGTACAGTGCACAAATCTACTCAAAATTCCACAAATCCTGGGAAAAAGTGCAAGTGAAAATCATCTCTACGGACTCAACATCAACTACCACAAAACTATTAGATAAGTACAAAAACCAATTTAAATTAATAATTCTATCAATTCCTATTTCCAAACAAAGTATCGATACTTTGTGACATATGCTTTGTTTCTTTTTTCCAGAAAAACTTAGAGACGAGGACCAGAAGCGAGCCTCCAGAAGAAAAACCTCAACTATTGCACTCACTAACCGACAAATATGTAAGTAAACAACTATGAATATTCATTGATCACCTCTTTTACTAATTTCTTTTAATATTTACCACAAACCATCGAGAAACACTACAAACAACCAGATTTTCCTATCACACACCAAGTACGATACGCAAATATACACCCCTCAATCAATCTCCTCTAGTAAAAAAAACAACTCTATTCACAATTTTCACGAACAATAACTTTCCTATTACTCCTGAATCCTTTCAAAAAATAAAACACTCAACAATACACTAATTCCTTTAAAAACTTCGACTCTCAACGCTAATCTCGCTATCATCAATCTCAGACCTCGTTTCCTTCAAATAATTATACAAGTTCACAAAAAATAAACTGAAAATTTCTTCCTATTCAAACAACCTATCCAATACACAAATATTTTTTTCTTTCACTAAAAATCTCAAAAAAAAACACCGTCAATTTATCTCTCAAAATCAAAAATTCTCAAAATTTCAAGTCCACAACCTCGCACTTTTCACAAAATATCTTTCCCGCTCACACAAATCACCTTAAATTAATTAAAATAATATTAAATAATTAAATCCTCAATTACTTTTATCTCTATCTATAATATTCCACACTATCGTCACACTTTGTATCTACCATATCCTCGTCTTTACCAATAACTCAATTGAAACTAATTCAATAAATCAAAAATCACTATTTTCAACTAACACAACACTTTTCCTATTTAATTCAATAAATCTTCACTACTCTTTCCTATCTATCTATCTCTAATCTAACACTTGTTGATTCCTCGACTAACCTCAATCTGTCAAAAATCTATCTCTGTCTCTCTCTAACACTTGAACACTTTCTATATACTCTAACACTCTTTATTCAATTATTATCGATCACATATCATTATTTTAAAAACTCTCTCACTGTATTTCACTATTTTTTCACAATTCACAATTCAATTAATCAATATGCTTTTTCATTTAAGAATACCCGCAGGCTATGCTTTGCATATAATAACTATATTTCCAAAAATAAATCAATATTCTATTCCTCTCTCTCACATCTCTCATATCCTCTCTACCCTACTTGATCCTCATTGCAAAAAAACATAAATTGCGAAAGCAACTACTCAGCACATGCTGAGTTCGCAAAAATTCTTTAATCGCCAATGTCGTAAAATGCTGAATCTGCATTTCGACACCTCAATAGACTTCAAATTCAATTTTCAATACATCAGCAAGTGTCGAAATACCAAATTCTGTTTCGACACTACCTGATATTTTGCAATTGCTCCAAATTTTCAATTATATGCTGGCGCAACTCTCACAAAAAAAAAATTCAAAAACTCTTCTATGAACTCAAAACACCTTCTTCACACCAAAGATAAACAACATTTCCAAATTCATACATTAATTTGTTTTCTCACTGTACGCCTAATCCACTTTATCAATTTTCAGATAATCAAAAACTTAACAGGACTATTCTACATGGGCCCCCCTCGTAAATGGACTTTCGCACATAAACTGAATCACTGATTTGCAATAAAATGTTCTTTCACAATGTTAATGCAAAACTCCTAGTCGATTAAACAACAACTAAAAATTTAATTACTACAAAAAACTTTCCTTTTCTCTTCCTTTTCTTCTCTTTTAAATCAATCAATTGAAATTAATGGGCCCCCCAGGACACTTGCACTATCTACTTACTTCTGCAAAAAAAAAACTCTAATAACTTTGAAAATTTTCAGACTAAGTTTGAATCTGGCAAGCTCTTTCATTGCCATTCACATCACTGGCCAACATGGCGGCTCCCTTCTCCAGGCCACGCGCACTGCCAGCCTCTTGCTGCTATACCTATATTGAGCTACTCTAGCCATTGATGATTGACGCGCCGACGCGCACTGCTTGGGCGGCCATTTTTGAATTTTCTGTCTTTGGCGTCTTTTCGTGCACTTAACTATTTTTCCTTACTATCACTATTATTTTCGCTTAAAACTATAGCCACAATAACAGAACCGACACTCAATCTAAAAGCTGGATCTCGGTGGGACCTCCAATTTGCTATAATGAGCGTTTTATCTACACTCAATATTTGCTAATAATATTACTTTCAGAGTTTGCTTTTAATACTTGCTCCGCAAGCAACGGATGGTCAATCCGTCTTGAGCAGCAACTCTGTTATTGTGGCTTAGAATTTTTTAAACATTTAACTTCTGAATTCTTACCTTATTGTTATTGTAGACTTATGTATGATAGATTAATAATTCTATATATTTCCTTATATATGTGTATGTATGTTTTGGGCCGTTCTATCTGCTCTCAACTGATGGATTGATTTATTTGTTATGGATCCAAGGGATTAATAATTCTAATTAAACCTTTTAGTGGTGGCTTCACACTATTTATTTCTTTTTTCCTACAAGATTAATCCTTTATTCTGGTCCAATGGAATAATTGTCACAATGTATGTATATATCTAAGTATATCTATCTAAAATATGTCTAACTCTGAGCAGTGCTGAAGAGCGACTGACTCATTTACTAAATACATTGTCGCCGATCGCCTCCTTCGGCCGACAATTAGCGCTGACGGCAGAGATTGCAACCTCCGCCCGCGCGTCCCTTGCCCTCCATACTCCGTATACTTGAAGCATATCGCACTGCGGCTCACGTTGCACATTCCTTAGGCCAAATGTCGACATTAAGGAAGTACACCGCCAGCTCGCGCGCAGTACGCTTTTCGTACAATGTACCATGTTTCGAATATTCGAGAACAATCAAAATTGCTCCAGAATATTCGGAACATAACATTCATATATAGTTTAAATTTAGTTTAAATATTTTAAGTTTTAAAACTAAAATTCTAGCCACCTGCTATATATCACGGTGAATGTAAGTAAATATATATATCTAAATTATTCAATTTCAAACAATGAAATTTTTTGGTCATTTCAAATAAATTATCTATAATTTTTTTTAAATTGTACTACCATTAAAATGTTTTGCATTTTTAAATGGTTTCTCTTTTTAAAAATAAGAAGTATTGCACTTTAATGAGTATTAAAAATTTTACTAGAAAAGAGTTTGTTAAATATCATCATTGTTTTGTTATTAGTATTTTAATGTCAATGCTAAAAAATATAGTGTGTAGGGATTTTAGAATGCATGAGTGGAGGGCGCAGTGCAAGAGCTTATCATTGCAGTAGTCGTGCTTGGTCGTACGTATATACCTATATATATCATATGTACAAGCTTTGTAAGTATGTATTTTTATATGTATGTACTACATACAGTTGTTGGTAAACGTTTTGTAATCCTAAATTGTATGAGTATTGCTTCTTTTTATTATACCTACTGCAAAAGTATTTAATAGCATAAAGACATTCCAATTCAATTTAAATTTATTATTCAATAAGTATATTTGTGATTTAAATTTACTATTCGATAAGTGTATTTTGGATTTAAATTTACTAGTTAATAAGTATATTTTGGATTAAATTTACTGTACGATAAGTATATTTTGGATTTAAATTTACTATACGATAAGTATATTTTGGATTTATATAATAAAACAGTAGTTATCATAACATCTGACTCTTTGCAAATATGTTATTTTATATTTGTCAGATGTTTATTCTGTTTCTAATGGAGCTTAATGTCAGTAGGTAATACGCTTTATCAATGAGTTTAGTGTCTTCAAATTATGAGGCTGTGATGAATAAATATCTAATGACATATACCAGCAATGTAGTATAAAATGTAAATAATACTATTAATGGTTTCTACAACGAAAGTCTGCTTCTACCATGTATAAAATGTTTATGTTTATTTATGAAGAGAAAAAAATCATTGAAATAGAGAAAAAATTACAAATCGTATGACTGTAATGTAAATAAAAAAATTCTTACGATAAAAGTGATTTCACATCAAGAAGTGTCTTTGTTTACTACAACTGACATTTTATAATAATGAAGCTTATTAATTAATCAAAACTTTATGCACTTAATAAGTTATTAATTAATATACTTAGATTGTGTTCAAAATTAGTCCAAAGAACTGTATGAATGATCTCCAAAATCCAAATTTCTCATATCCAAGCCGTTGAATAAGTTAATAATTAATATACTTATATTGTGTTTTCAAAATTAGTCCAAAGAACTGGATGAAATGATCTCCAAAATTGAAATTTTTCATGTCCAAGCCATTGACAGTATCTGAAAACATAAAACAAAATTTCCACAAAGTATCGTATTTTTTATAACCATACCAAACAAAATAATTATAAACAAACTTATCTGACTTGACACAGGTCACATTTTTTCAGGAATGACAGAACACACGTCTGAGAAAGGCAACCTAGACGGTGAATGAAAAGATAAAAAATCCAAAGAAATTTTCAAAATTCTCTAAAAAAACCAGTTGTTTGCCGTATAATTAAAAGATGGAAGGATCAAATTTGATGGGCTTAAACGAAAAGTAAACAAACTTAGCAGATAGCAGACGTCATGTTGAGAACAGTTAGGTAAAACAGGCGAACTGACTGGCGTGAAGTGTGCGATTTAATAGATACGACGTACATACAAAAAAAGAAATTTATCATCGATTAAAACTAGCTAATGGACATAGATAGAAAATGGAACTATCAAGAAAATTTTAATGCGCAAATACGTTAAAGGAAAACTAATAGAGAAAGCCATATTTTTGTTTATTTAAAACATTCCGTAAGAAAAGGGAGAATGGGGCGTTTGTAAACAATCTTACAATTCCTTACAAGGTAGGGGGGGGGGAGAGTTTAATTTAAAGGTTCCATACAAAAAATAAAAAGGCTTTTTTCCTATAACTCTTTTCTAGTATGAATTTTTACTAGATTTCTTTACTAGATATTTTTTAAATATAGTTAACATGCAATTATTCTGCAGAAAACGTAAAATAGATCATTGCTAATTTCTTTGTAATCTAGTAGGATAAAGCAAGAATTTAAAGCTTTATTAATTAAAGCTTATCAAACTCTGATTTTGCATGACCTCAGTTGTAGTAGGTAAGTAGTTTTCAATCTTATTTAATTATACTTCATATTTTATTATCCCAATAAATATTCGTAGCTAATACGTATTCTTTTTTTTTCAGAAAAAAAATTGGCAGCTTCGGGCGCCCCTAAATTGGCAGCTTCGTGCGCCCCTAAATTGGCAGCTTCGAGCGCCCCTAAATTGGCAGCTTCGAGCGCCCCTAAATTGGCAGCTCCGTGCGCCCCTAAATTGGCAGCTTCGAGCGCCCCTAAATTGGCAGCTTCCAGCGCCTTTAAACAGAATCTACATACGTCATAACAATTAAATAAATTTACATTCTTATTTATTATTATTATTATTATTATTATTATTATTATGGAGAAACGAAACAATTTATTTATTCTTGATAAAAATGATATGTCAATAATAACTGATGGTGCTCGTCTGAAAGACGTACACATAGATAAATTCCATTGCATGATAACTGCTCATACTATTTTTAAACCGCAATCAACGTTATATCTTCAAAATATTATGCGGGATCCAAATTCTGTACATATCAAATCAATTTCACGAAATGTTCAACATGTTCAAATATTGCATAGTTGCGATGATCTATGCAAAAAATGTATAAATGGTCATTGGCTCTGTTGTTATTATGATACAAAATCTATTTTTATATATGATTCATTAAATGAAAAATCATTACACGAGTGCAACGAAAAGTTTTTAAGAAAGTTGTTTCCCTACTTTAATGAAATTCCTGTTTATTATCCTAAGTTTCAAAATCAACCAAATTCTGATGATTGCGGGGTTTATGCAATTGCATTTGCCACGTCATTACTATTCCAAAAAGATCCCTCAAAAATAATTTATGATAGTTCAAGATTACGGAATCATTTACATCGTATGTTTGAAAGCGAACAAATTAAAAGTTTTCCGGTAGCTTTTGATGGCAACAGAAATAAAGTAAGTTCTCAGTCTTTTTTTAAACAATCCTTTCAGTGTCAAATATCCTTATTGAAATCATCCGTTAATAACGAAAAGAATCAAGAAATATCGGTTAAAAAAGATTTGTTAAATAAGTCATCTGATATTATCGGCTTACCGAATAATGATAGGGTATCATGTTATGCTAATGCATCGGTGCAAAGTATAATACATTGTAGACCTAAAAGATCAGGATTTATTACGACTCCAAATTTAAGTGGAATAGATATTTTATTTAAAAATTATATTGAACACCGTGAAATTAATATACATGATTTTAGAACAGCTACCCATAATCAATATACTGTTTCAGTTCAGCAGGATGTTGCTGAATTTATTATGGATTTGTGTAACAAATCAATAGTTTTGCAACATCTATTAAAACATAAATTACGCATTACATTAAAGTGTTCTCATTGTAATATGATACATATTCTTCTAATACAAGTCCTAATTATATTTTTCCTTTAGCAGTACCAAATAATCAGGGTAATTTAAGTTTACAGGATATTATTAATTACAATATAGGAAATTGGAACGATACTGAAATAATTTGTAACCAATGTCAAAAGAACAAATGTCAAAAGTTTGAATTATTTACAGATAATCAAATTGTAATTTTACAACTACAAATATTTAAATTCAATGAGTATGGACAGGTCGTGAAAAATACTGATTTAAAGTTAAAACATGTACCAGAGGAGTTGCTATTAATTAATGGAAAATATTTTAAGGTTAGAAATGCTATATTTCATCATGGAAATAGTATGAATTCTGGCCATTATACTAATATGTTACGTAAAAAAAATGAATGGTTCAGAGTAAACGATTTAGAAGTAAAACAATGTATATGGCCATTATATGCCAAAGATGCATACTTGTTATTTTTAGAACAAGTAAACCATTCTTCCATTGAAGTATTAACAACGATGAATGTAAAAAAACAGCATAAAAATGAAAATAACCCAACAGTCAGTCAAACTTACATTCATGATAAAATTAAAATAAGCAATCCCGTAAGTATGCCTATAAACTTGGATTCAAAAAAAGTACCTATACATGAATCAATCAACGTTCCTGATTCCCATAGCAAAATTGATTCAAAAGCAGATTATGAACAAAATAAAGAAAAATATAAGAAGATATATCAAACATATGATGAATCGAAAAAGAACAAAATTCAAAAAAAGCAGCGACAAGTTTTAAGTAATGAAACATCTGACATGCGTATAGATGAGGTTTCGCAAGCTGTTCGTCAAATTCGTGATGACAAAGCTGAAATGGAAGTTAAAAATCGAATTTATTATCGAAGAAACAGAGAAAAAATTTTAAACAAAAGAAAACTGCGTTATCAATTGAATAAGAAAAATAAGGAACATAATCATAACAACATCAAAACTAATAATTCCATAAGTATTTCTATGAACTTGGAATCAAAGAATTTACCTGTATATAATGAAACATCTGACATGAGTAAAGATGAGGTTTCAGAAGTTCTTCATCAAATTGATAATAACATAGCTGCTAAGAAAGCTAAAAAACGAAAATATTATGAAGAAAACAGAGAAAGAATTTTAGCTAAAACGAAAATACGTTACTTGAAAAAGAAAGAAAAATCTGCTACTGTTAACAAATGTTCGGATTTTGTCAAGCAAGGTGAATCGCAATTAAATCAAAGTATTGGTATATCAAAAATTGCTACAGCTAAACAAATTACCAAAAAATACAAATCAATAATGATTAAGCAATCTACAAAAAATTTAATACAAACAAAAGAACAGTATATAACAAGAGTTATGCACAAGTTAGATAATGCACCTGAAGTAGATCGAAGGATAGAAGCAGATAAAATGGTGTCATCGGCTATTTATGCTCGAAATCAAGGTATTATAAAAGTAAAAAAAGAATTGCAAAGTTGCAAAGATAAAATTGAAGTTTCTTTAACTAGATTAGGTTGTGAACCCATTATAGACAATGAAAGTTGTGCTTATGCGCTTACTGCTTTATGTGGTGTACCTAAGCATACTTCTTCTTCAGAAGGATATTTTGGAGAATCTACATATGATTTTGTATATGAAAAAATTAGCGATAATTTCAAAACACATATTATTTTGGATGAACAAGGAAAAACTACAAATATTTTACCAACAATAGAATCAAAGACAAAAAGTAAAGTTTGGCAATGCAATGATTATTGTAAAAAAATTGATCCTGATATTTTAAATGAACTTAAAAATTTATTTGAAGGATTAAATTCTTGCACTTATATAAGTGCTTACACTTACCTAAAAAATATTGACCTTTGTTCTGCACAGTTTCCAAATCCAGAAAAAAAGGTCATCCAATTATTTGTTATAATAAACCTTTGTTATGTACATCAAAACTTTTAAAACTAAACATTTTATCAGTTCATTATCCCAAACTCCGCACTATTAAACGATTGTTATATAACATAGTTACTCTGTATAAACAAATAGAAAAAATTGAAAATGCATTAAATAATACTGATACCGAAGCGTTGAAAGAAATACTTTTAAATACAGAAGAATTACAAACGTCTGTTCACGTCGGAGATAAAGAAATATGTTTAAATGAAGCTGAAATAAAAGACAAACTTTATAAAGGAATACAAGAATTTACAAAAATAGATATGGATCCACCGAAAATTCCTTGTATTTCTTGTGAAAGACTTTTATGTCAGCGCAATATGGAACCTGTTATTAAGCATATAGATAAAATGGATTTTGTAGAAGAATTGCTGGATATAAAAATTGATGGAAAATTCAAATATTGGAAAAAATTAAAAGACTTTTATCAGGATTCTCAAGAATTTAATGATGGTTTTATTTGTAGAAACTGTATTACTAACTTTAAAAAACACTCATTACCCACTGCGTGCATTTTAAATGAACTTTACGTGAAGGAAGTTCCGCATGAAATTAAAAGTTTAAACGTATATGAAAAAATATTGATACAACGAGCTAAAGCTTTCCAAACAGTTATTAAAATGGGTACAGTGATGAAAAAGAATATACCCAATTATTGCAAAGTTGACAAAGTTATTGGTAGAACTTTTCATTTACCGTTACCTTTGGAAGAAACTTTAAAAAAAATTTGTCCTGATACCGATCCATTAAATACTGATCCTGAAATGTTTATTTTAGTCCGAAGTCATCCGACAAAAGGAAAAATTATTTGGGAAGACTACGTTGATGTTAAAAAGGTCTGGAATGCTTTACATTGGTTAAAAATTTGGAATCCTTTGTATTTTAATATACAATTACCATCTGATCCTGGACAACTTCAAGATATTCTTTTAAATATGGATATACAGTATGAAGATAAAACAATAGATAATAAAAATGATCATGAAAACAATAATATGCAAGAAAATGATTCTGAAAATAGCATTGAAGCAGATCATAACAATGGGGATAAAATTAATGTTATTGCGGGCGTGCGGGAAAATCCACAAGTAGCTGCATTAGTAACACAAAAATCTCAATCAGATCCATATTATGAACAGTATTCTATTTATCCTTTACATGCGAAAAGAATAAATGAAAGCGACTCAAAGTTATATCAGATGTTACAAATATATGCCACTTCTTTAGATGTTCGTGCCAAAGATTTAGATTTAAAATGCTTTCCAGATTTATATCCTTATGGAATGTATGGACAGCACGAAAAAAGATCTACAAATTTAAGGGATTATGATTATATTAAATCCAGATTGATGTCAAAACACACACAGTTTAGACTAAATATTCAGTACCTATTTTATTTGTTATTCAATAATAATGTAAGACAGATCAGTGCTGGAATCTTTCACAAATTGAATGTTATTAATCCGCGTTATAAATATACTGTGAAGGAACTTTTAGATAAATTAAATCAAGATCAACTAGAATCCAATTTAGGAACTATTTTCGCACGTTTGCGAGGTACTGAAGCATATTGGAAAAAGGTTAGAAATGAACTACAATGCATGATGAATGAGTATGGTCCTGCTACATTTTTTATTACTTTAAGTCCTGGCGAGTGGATGTGGTCTGCATTAGCTGAATACATACGTGAAGTAAACGGTTGGGAAAATGACAAGAGGTCTATTAGCGAATTAATAGCTGCTGATCTTGTGTCATCTTCTAGGTACATTAGGAACAAATTTGAAGCAATGCTGCGATATATACTTTCTACAGCAAATCCAATAGGAAAAGTAGCACATTATTATTATGTTTGTGAATATCAGAGTAGAGGATTACCGCATTATCACTGTTTATTTTGGATTCAAAATGCTCCCATCTATGGTACAGCTTCAAATAAAGAAGTCCAAGAATTTATTTTACAAAATATAACGTGTCGAATACCCGATCGACGTATATCACCAGAACTTCATAGACGTGTTACAACTTATCAAAGTCATACCCATAATAGTTACTGTATGCGAAAGAAGAAAACGAAGACAGGGTTCAAAAGTGTTTGCCGATTTGGATTTCCTCGTCCAATAACTTCTAAATTAGTACTAAGAGAAGTTTCGCTAGCCATTGCAAACAAAAAGAAATTAAGAAATAAGAGTAGATTTTATGATTTACCTCGATCAGCTGAGGAACAATATATTAATGATTACATGCCTGCCTTATTGATACTTTGGGAAGGTAATAATGATGCACAGTATATCTGCGAATCTTCATATATGTTAACCAAATATGTTTCTTATTATGAAACTAAAGGAGAAAAAAGTACTTTAGACTTTTCTGATATTGAATCGAATAAGTCTTTATGTAGTCGCCTTTGGTCTCTATTTATGAGAGCTCTAAACCACAGGGAGTGCGGAGCGATAGAAGCAGCTGACACGCTACTAGGTCATCCTCTTCATGCAACGGATAAAGATACGGTTACTAGGTGGTTAGATGTCAGAATGATTCGAAGTAGGAAACTAAAACCATTTAAAGAAATTGAAAAATTTCCCCCAGAATCAACAGATATCTTTTATGATTCATTTATTGACTGTCATTATCCAAATCGCCCAGAAGATTTAAAATTTATATGTTTATACGACTTTGCAAGGTGGTTCGATATAATAAAAACGAGACCAATGAGAAAAACAGAATATTATGAGATGCCAGGGGGTTCTTTTTGCAGAAAACGAAAAAATCCTTATCTTATTCAACACTGGCACTATGATCCAATTAATCAACCAGAAGATTATTATTATTCATTATTATTATTGTTTCAACCATGGAGAGATATTGATGAGCTTAAAAATGGAGAAGAATCGTATACAATGTCGTTTAAAAAAAAACAAGATGAATTGATAGATGGAATGAAGTATCATGATAAATGTGAAATGATCGGAGAAGCTATGAAAAATATGAATGAACATATTCAAAATCAATTGCTGCAAGAAACACAGGAAGGTGAAAAATCTAATTTAGATAACTTACCAGAGGGCTGCGTTCCAATCGAGATTGAGAATGCTATGAAAGATTTTAAAGATATGGCTGAAAAAGTAGTTATGAATGAACAGGATATAGAAAATTCTATTTCGAAGTTTAACCAGGATCAATCAAATATTTTTAAAAAAATTATTTCTGTATTACAATCTCAGAACCAAATTTTACGAATTTTCATAAGTGGTCCAGGTGGTACAGGAAAAAGTTTCTTAATCGAAACCATTGTAGCTTGGAACAAAGTTATGCGAAAAAAAGAAACTGCTGTTACAGCGCCTACTGGAATAGCGGCTTTCAATATTTCTGGTTTAACAATTCACAGATTATTTCATTTACCAGTAGAACATGGTGGTACAGCAAAATATAAGGAATTATCAGCTGCAGCCTTAAAACAAGTACGACAAAGCTTAGAAAATGTTGACTTGATTATTATTGATGAGATTTCCATGGTTTCTAATATAACGTTAATGTATATCCATTTACGACTTACAGAAATATTTGATACTTCCGATTGCGATGATGGCTGGTTCGGAAAAATTCATATTATAGTATTCGGTGATTTACTTCAACTACCTCCAGTTCGTGAAAATTTTTCTTTTGTTGAATTAACAAAAAAAGATGTTGAAAAATACATTGGCGCTATAAGTTCATTTAATCTATGGACTCTATTTGAATATGATGAGTTAACAATTAATATGAGACAAAAAAATGACAATCAATATAGCGATATTCTTTCTAGAGTAAGGTTAGGTTTTTTGACGGATGCTGATATTAATTTACTGCAAAAGCGAATACTACCATTTTCCGGTAGTTCTTGCACTGAAATAATGCAGCAATTATGTGCAATTTATGAAAAGTTACCTTCGAACACAGTGTGTTTATTACCAACTAGGAATATGTGCAATATGTTAAATGATGCTATGCTTAGCAGAATTGATTCTGAAGATATTAATCTTGTAGCTATTGATTCCTTTAAATGTCCGAAGAATTTGCAAAAGAAAATTTTAAAAATATTAGACGGAGACGTCGATAACGCTTGTGGGATTGAGCGTCAAATTAAAATTAAAATAAATTCAAAAATTATGATTCGAAGAAATATTGATGTCTCTATTGGTCTAGTGAATGGAACTATAGGTACAGTACTTTCTGTAGCTAAAGGTAATGGTAACGAAATCACTAGCGTTTGCATTAAATTACAAGATGGCAGGGAACATTCAATATCTAAACTAGAATATAAATTTGTTATCATGAACAATATATACATTACGCGTCAACAATTTCCTATTTGCAATAGTTACGGAATAACTATTCATAAAAGTCAAGGGTTAAGTTTACAAAATGCGATTGTCGATGTTGGTAATTCTATATTTTCTCCTGGACAAACTTATGTTGCTTTATCTCGAGTAACAAAATTGGAAGGCCTACATCTAATTAATTTTGACCCAACAAGTATTAAAGCAGATTCATCTGCAATTTTACAATACAATACATTAAGGCAGAAATATCGTCCCGATCTTCAACAATTAACCGTTCAAAAAGATTGTATGTTTACTGGATATTGTCAAAACACATTTTAGAAGCACAAATAATTAATAATACGAATATTATATCAGAAAGCAATTGGGTTATTCGTGGCTTACCTAATGAGGATAATGTATCTTGTTATTCAAATGCTTGTATACAGAGTTTGTTTCATTCGTCGTGTGTAAGAAGAATTTTGTTGCAGAGCAAAGGTAATGATTTCCTAAAAAATTCATTCAACCAATACATTGCGAAGGCTGATGTTGATATGAAAGCATTGAGAGAATGTGTGAATGAACGGTATTCTTCCTGTGAACAGCAAGATGCTGCGGAATTCCTTTTACATCTTTGCAATGCTTCAGTATTTTTACAGAATGTTATCAAACATGAAATCAATATTGTAACAAGGTGTCCAAGTTGCGATGAAAGGAAGTCAGTTACAAATTCGAATAACATTTTATCACTTTCGTTACCGAAAATTACACATACATTTACACTGCAAGAAATTTTTGATTATAATATTGATAATTGGAACGATATCGAAGGCTGTTGCAGTAAACATTGTAAAAGTAAAAGATTGCAAAAAACCACTATAAAAATAAAAAATACAATTCTTATTATACAGCTACAATTATTTATTGTTGTTGATACGAAATTAAAAAAAATTAATTTTAAAATAAAAGATATACCACGATGTACACTTCAAGTAAATAAAAAAAATATAAAGTAATTAATTGTATATTTCATCATGGTACATCTATTGAAACAGGACATTATACTAATATCGTTCGCCAAACTCACCAATGGTTTGAAATAAATGATCAGATTATTAAACAAAGAGCATGGCCTCGTGGCGCGAAAGATGCCAACTTATTTTTTTTAGAAGAAATCATTTAAATCATTTAATTAAGAAATATACTCATTCCCAATGTCCGCGCGCGCGTGTGTATTTGTGTGTGTGTCTGTGTGTGTGTATTTATTTTTCATTGAATGAACTTTATTTTTTCATACCATCTGTATCATGTAAATAATCATTTTAAATAGAATGATATTTAGGGTCAATTTTGTGGATTAGGCCTACAGGGGATACCACAATTTTATTGACACTATCTTTTACAAGTTTTCATAATGTTTAAATTCGATTCTAATTTTCTTTAACGTTTATAAACTTAGGTTATTTGCACTAAAAACGACAGTACATCTATAAAAAAGAATCATAAGGATATTGGAAATTGATTTATAATATAATCCTTAAATAGATTAAATATTTCTGATAGATACGATCTAAACTTCTAAAATATTGAAATGCTACATAAAGCATTTTCTGTGTGTCAATATTATACATAACGTACAGATGTTTTCAAGAAGGCAAAGTTATCAATCAATTAATTAATTAGCAATAATTTAATACGAACAGATTTTTTTTTATGTAGATTTGTGAGACAAATAATTATGGACCTTAAAATAAAATTTAGTGTCAATAAAGAAAAAAAACGCGCCATTCTATTTAACTCGAGGGTGGTGTGGAAAAGATAGATATTTATTTTTTAATCATGATGATCAAAACAATTTAATAGTTATTTGCTGTACAGATGGTGTCGAAAAAATAATTGTTATTACAATACAATATGAACATATATTATACGAATTTTTTTGTATTTCGAACCTTTCAAAAGTAGTGAAATCTCTCCCCCCCCCCCCCAAAAAAAAAACCTTTTCAAGGTAAAAGGTTGGCAAGTATAAGGTTGTTTCTTCATGTAAAAATTAAAGATTCATTTTCTAATACTTCATAACCTTTATGTATCAAAAATTCTAAGCATTTCCTCTACTTATACGGTTATTTCATTATGCAAATTAAAGTTAATTTCCGGTCTCTTATATATAAATCTGATGTGGTGAAAATTCGAAATGCTTTATTCTATACGTCTATTTCATTATGTAAATGAAAGATTAATTTTGAAACTCTGGATAACTTTTATGTAGCCAAAATTCCAAGTGCTCTATTTTTTACGGTTATTTCATTATACAAATTCAAGTCAAACTTTCCATAACAATTATGTAGACAATATTCTAGTCTATTTTCTACGATTATAAATGTTTTCCTTACTAAAAGTCGATTAGAAAAGTGTTTATAATACAGTGATTAAAAAGGTATTTATAATCAGTTCAACAAATAATTATGTTAGGATGCATGTCTTCTTTTACCCCGTAAATGAGTCAATCACAAAAACACTGAAAAACATGATGCTTATACATTAAGCTGAATAATTCGAAACTCTCATTTATGAAAATATGACGCGAAAGCGTCTTCGCGTTAAGGGTCTGTTGCACAAACTACCTTCCATTATACCTATTCTATTACCTATACCTTCCATTTTTCACAAATTCTAATTTTTATTTTAACAAAAGAAAGTTATGATATTAACGTTTTTTTAGGAAATTTACTGTAGAATAAGCTCCCGAAACCCATTTTTCGATACAAATTTTTTTTCAAAAGTTATAGGCATAAAACCAAAAAAAAATCATGATTTTCGATAATCGTATATTTTATACTATAAGTACCATTTCAAGTTTTATAAATGGTTTTATTAAAAGAAATTACATAAGATGCTATGCATATATCAAATATATATATATCAAGGGGCGCGGTAGCGCCACGATGGCAAGTATAAGGTACGTCAGTACGTACGCCACCGTCGGGCGCAAGCCAGACCCTATATATACTTTAAATTAACCCTGTTGAAAACTCGACATACAGTTACCTTCGCATTAACAACTTTGTTTGTTGCATATGAGCACCCACATGAAAGCTTGCGACAAAACTAACAAAATGACATAGGGGTCATATTTTGTGAAATTGCTTCTACCAAAAGTTATTGCGAAGTGAAAGTTCGGCATCACGAATTCTCCTATACGAAAATTCTTCTCCCGGAGAAAATGTTCTCCGCGGAAGTACGTCATCGTGTGACGTCAGCTCTACGTATAATATTGTATGTATACAGTTTATATGTGTGCAAATGCAGACGAGCAGACATTTTTATGTGCAGATGCAGACGTTTTGTATTATGCAATACAATAACACATGCTGACATGTTAAAGAAATATACTTTTATACAGTTTGTGGTGCAGATGACGATTACAATAACAGAGTTTATTAATATATCAGCAAGAAATTCTATTTATAAGTAATTTTAAAAATCAGTGAAAATATAGTAAAATTTAACCTAAATATATTTTATAAAAACAGTGCTATTTTAATATTTTAGGACATCTCACAAACATGACTAATAGGCTAGAATTAGATAAGTATTTAGTTTTATTTTTTTATAAATCGTACATAATATAATGAAAGATTTTGTGAACTGATTCTTTGTTAAAATAATCATTTTTATTTTTCAGGTTTTATTGGAAGGCATACAACTATCAGGTTATAAACAATTTTCTTGTGATGTGATGTGATGTGACAAGCTAGTGACGTGAAAAATGTTTTTTCAAGATTATTAATTATTATATAAGTTCAAAAGACAAATGGTTTAGAAGTTTTTCTCCATTTTGAAAGAGCAAGTACAGTAAGTTTCCAGACGAAACGAGACTTTTCCCAAGGGAAAAGCATGTTTTGTTTTTTATAAGGTAACGAGAACTTATGAAGGCCTACAACTATCATGTTATAGAAGGAAAGAATTTTATTGTGACGTGACAAGCTAGTGAAAGTGTTGTATTTTCATCGTTTAAGTATCAAGAAAGTTTTTACACAATTTCTATTGGGAGGTTACGCAACTGTCATGTTATAAAGGGAAGGAATTCCTGTGAGAAGCTAGTGACGTGAAAAATGTTTTTTCAAGATTTATAATTACTATATAAGTTCAGAAGACAAGTGGTTTACAAGTTTTTCCCAATTTTGAGAGAGCAAGTACACTAAGTTTCCAAACGTAACGAGACTTTTCCCAAGGGAAAAGCATGTTTTGTTTTGTATAAGGTAACGAGAACTTATGAGTTGTCAAACCTGTCTCTCATAGGGATAGTATCAGAATTTTCAAGTTGATACGGATCAGCAAAATTAGAATTTGTGAATTTTGAAATTTCTAATCTCCGATTACCTGAATACTACTCAACTATACCATCTTCAAAATTCCTATACTATCTCTCTAAGCTGTGGGCTAAACCACTCGTATGGTCTTTTTACCTTTTGAAATCAGAACATGCATTTCTATTGGGAAAAGAGACGCTCAACCCATATTCTGGAAACTGCCTGTACTGAGGGCACACTGAAAATTGAAAATAACTAGATTTTCATTAAGCAAATCAATCAGAGGGATAGCATATTAAATTTGAAGTTAATCTTCTTGACCAATTTCAAAATAATTATGATTTAAGGCATTCAAAATAGAACAGCTTAAAATTGGTCTAGACGATTAACTTGAAATTCCATATGCTATCCTTCTGATTGATTTGCTTATTAAAAAAATGGTTATTTTCAGAGTGCCCGGAGTACAGGCAGTTTCCAGAATGTGGGTTGAGCATCTCTTCTCCCATTCAAAATGTATGTTTTGCTTTCTAAAAGATAAAAAGATCATTCAAGTTTTCAAGCCCACTGCTTAGAGAGATAGTATAACAATTTTGACGATGGTATAGTTGAGCAGTATTGAGATAATCAGAGACTAGAAATTTCAAAATTCAATAATTCAAAACTGCTGAGTCGTATCAACTTGAAATTTTTTATATTATCCCTCTAAGTGACTGGCTTGACAACTTATAAGTTCTCGTTGCCTTATACAAAACAAAAAAAATATGCTTTTCCCCTGGGAAAAGGCTCGTTACATCCATGATCTAGAAAATGAGTATACTTTATTGTACTCCTTTCAAATTGAGAAAAACTTATGTTCTATCTAGAAATCCATCGCAAGGATAGCATGTGAAAGTTTAAGTTTATCACATAGACCAATGTCAAAATAATTATCATTTATGGCATTCAAAATGGAACAAAATTGGTCTAGACGATTAACTTGAAATTTCATATGCTATCCCTCTGATTAATTTGCTTAAGGGGTTATGACAGTGTTAAAATTTTGAAAATACCCATTTTTTTTATGCACTTTTTTCATAGTTAATAGTCTGTAGAATATGGTCCTGAAAGCCGTTTTTGGCTAAAAAAATTTTCCTCGAAGATATCAACAAAAAACTAACAAATCTGTTTCAAGTAAATTGTTGAAAAATCGTGATTTTTAAATATTTTAAATACGCCAAACTTGTGGAAAGGATTGTTCTAACCCACTTTTTACAGAGTAATTTTATGAGAAATCTTACTGAAAATATGACTTAAAAACCATTTTACAAATCGTTTTTTTTTCAAGAATTATTAATTTATTTCCGTAAAATAAATAAAATCTGTAAAATTAATTTTTCTATGTGTGATTTTATGTTACTAAACTCAATGTGTTAAAGTAAAGGCATTCAAAAAATTTGAATTTGCCACTCGAATAGGATGTGCGTCACAGCGTCTGGTCGAGAATGAAGATTTCTGTTTGATCGGTATAGTAGAATTTTCTGTAAAGCAGCAGAAAGCAGCCAAACAGCTGTTTTTCATCCAAGACACTAGATCAGTGCAGTTAGTCTGCTAGCTGCTGTAGCAATGCTTATAACCTTAGTGGTGTTACAAAAGTGCAAGAACTTCTGCAGAGTAGAAAAATTTTTCCGATAAGTATTGGAATTAATTAGTAATAACAGTGTTCATAATGAGCTTTTTCTTTGTTGGTTTATTTTTTGCTTTTAGGTATACGGGTGCAAGCCAGCAAAATGGGAGCTTATATTGACTGCCTGAAGTATTATTTTGCATACTTTTTAAGAACATGAAGTGTATTTAATAATGGTAAGTATTGTATGTAACTGTAATTGATAAACATAACTTGATTATGAATAGCTAATGATAATTTTTATTTTATTTTCAGCTTCTAAATGCTATTATCACACAGCATGACAAGCGCGTACCATCAAATATACTTTATTGTAAATATATTTGAGTACCAAAAGCAAATCAAGGTATGCCGGATATTTTCTGTAAGTATAGCTGAGTTCATTTGAATGATTTACATTATAATCTTTAAATGCCTTTTACTCAAATATAGTTTTTTCATGCTTTTTGTGTACTTGCCGCAGCATTCTGAAGGAACCGTACTATCAATCATGATGAACCAAAGTGGGAAACCTTCTTTATGAGTATGATCATAAACTGAGTGGAGCAGAATTGGCAAAGGTAAGTTCAAAGTGAATATTACGTATGTTTATATATGTAACATTCACTATAATTACTAATATTGGCAATATATGTTTAATTAATTATATTAATTTTGTGTTTTTCAAGAATCTGTTCCACTTAGTCTGAGACCAGACTCATAATGAAGATTTGGCACTTTGATTCATCAGGATTGACGGTACGGTTCCATCAGAAACATGCGGCAAGTAAATAAAAGAGATGAAAATCATGATTTTTGGTAAGCAAATACTTTTAATTGTTTTTAAATGTTACATTCACTTTATGCATATTATTTATGCATAAAAGTGATGTATAGTACTTGTATTTGAAAGCAAAAATATAGTTTTTAGAACACCTATATATCTATTAATTTTTTACAACACTAACAATTTTTCCTTTTTCTCAGGTTTTAACACTGTCATAACCCCTTAATGAAAAATTAGTTATTCTCAATTTTGAGAGAGCAACATGTACACTCAGTTTCCAAATCTTGCATGTAACGAGTCTTTTCCCAAGGGAAATGCATGTTTTGCTTTGTAAAAGGTAATAAAAACTAATGAGTTGTAAAGCCTGTCACTTAGAGGGATAGTATGAGAATATTCAAGTTGAAACCGCTTAGCAAAATTAGAATTTTTTAATTTTGATATTTCTCATCTTCGATTATCTTAATTCTGCTCAGCTATATCATCTTCAAAATTCCTATGTTTTCATTAAACGTACTAATCAGAGGGAAATCATGAAAAATTTCAAGTTTATCATATCAACCAAAAATTTATTTTTCATTCAATGATCTTTACTTTTTCATACTATCTGTATCAAGTAAATGATTATGTTAAACAGAATAAAGTTTTGTGTCAATTTTGTGGATTAGGCCTACAGGGGATACCCCAACTTTATTGACATTATTTTTTACAAGTTTTCATAAAGTTTAAATTCGATTCCAATTTTCGAAACATTTACCGAATTAGGTCTTTTGCATTAAAAATAATAATACGTATATCATAAGGGATCATAGGGATATTGGAAACTAACTTACATATACTTCTTTTTTTACTAAATATTATTCATAATACTATAATATAGATAAAACAATTGTGAAGGATACGATGTGAACTTGTATAAATATTTAAATGCTATATCACTCATTTTGTGCATGTCGATATAGTATAGGTAACGTACAAATGCTTTCAAGCAAGCAGTTATCAGTTAATTAATTAGCAATAATTTTATACGTACAGATTTCTTTGATGTATATTTGCGAGACAAATAATTATGGAACTTAGCATAAAATTTAGTGTCAATAAAGGAAAAAAACGCGCTACTTTATTTACCTCGAAGGTGGTATCGGAAAGATAGATTTCTTTGTGAATAATAATGACCTAAAAAATTTATTTGTTCTACAGATTAATTCTGCCAAAAAATAATTATTATTACAATAATCTCGGAGCATTTATACATTAATATTTTAAATTTATTACTTATTTAGTTGATGTTTACTTTTAAAAGTAGTGAAATCTGCCCCCCCCCCCACCCCAAACAAACCTTTTCAAGGTAAAAGGCTGGCAAGTATAAGGTTGTTTCTTCCTGTAAAAATTAAAAATTAATTTTACAACTCTTGATAATCTTAATGTAACAAAAATTTGAACTCTTGATAACACTTATGCAGACAAAACCAAACTCTCATTAACATTCATACTGAAAAAAAAAAAATTCTATGAGCTTACTCTAAAATTAAACTTTAATTTTCAAACTTCGACAACGCTAATGTGGCCGAAATTATATGTGCTTTATCCTATACAGTTATTAAATTAAGTAAATTAAAGATCTTGATAACACTTATTTAGACAAAATACTAGCAGCTTCACTGCATGCTGTGTAATGAAATAAATAAATTTCATGACCAACTGACGCACAAACACGTGAACAAATACGCAACAACAAGGAAAATTCACGACTACTGCGTATTAGCCGAAAAACTAGAAAAAGACCTCGAGAATACGAATTGCCCTTAATGCAATACGCAATATTATTGAGCAATAAGTATATACGAAAAACCAACGCCTTGAGGAAATGGAAAGTGGAAGATCGAGGAAAAGCTCACGCAGGTGTCATCATCTATAGAGAAGCATCGAGAAGACCTTCGACGATCATGTAATTAGGCGTGGTAGCAAAAAAGTGAGGGGACCCTTCCGAAAAATCTCCTACCTGCTTAAATAGAGAAGATCAACGGCGGCGCGGTCACTAAGTAAATAGATCGATAACAGGTCAGTGTGTCGGTTGCCGCGAACACGTAATAATACGTCAAAGTCCATAATACGTAATTGATTGGAAGTAGATCGTTTTTAATACGCACAGAAATCATCAATAGTCAGTGCGTTGATTTTCCGTATTTGAGAGAAGAAAAAAAGGGAGACACTCGGATATCTCGAAAAATAAGACAAACGAGAGATAGAGAAAGGAAACATCGAGCGGTCCGGCCGTATACCTGTACAAAGGACCAGACAGGGCGGCGCCGTATATACTCTCTCTCAGCGAACGAAACCTTCGCAGCGGGAGACTACGAGCAGCAACGCCGAGCGGACACATAGATATAGATATAGTTATACACACACCGCTACACTTCCACACTAATCTCAAGGTACTTTTTCTCTCTTCTATGCTAAGGCTTTCATACTAGACTCTGGTCTCGTATTTACCCGACCCCTCACCCGGTGATGTGATCGGTCAACGAACACAAAGCAAGGGGAAACAGTTTGTAAAATCACGTTCAATAAACAAGTAATATACATACATTTATATACATACACTTATTGTGGTTACTGAGTTTTTATTGCATATATCCCGAACCATCGCGATTAACAGAAAGTTATATATGTGTGGTCAGATGTAACATATATATATAATTTTAAATTGGTGCATCGGCAAATGGAACAGGGAAATACGAGATCAATAGCGATGGTTCCCAATAATGTCAGGCACAGACGCGTTTAGCAATTGGCGCGGACCGGAAATTTCAAACGAAGACTCAACGATACTCAATAAATTCAGACAAACTAGAGAAAATATAAACACAGTTGAAGAAAACGATAGTTTAGCCGTACAAAGATTAATCGGAGACGCAAACGGACTCGCGAAAAAAATTACGGAAACTTGCGAAAAGTACACGATCGAAGAACCGAAAGACTTTGACCATTTCCCAAAATCACAAGAACAATTCTATAAATACAGAGACAAAAAGAACGAGACCGACGACGACAGCGATAGTGACAAAGAAGCAAAGACCACAAAGCAATTACGATTGAAAAGAGAAAGTTTCCTAAAGAGCAAAGAGATTTTTGACAAGAAATTCGAAAATAGAAAATTTGACGCGAGCACACCGATAGTAAATAGAGGCGAAAATCAAGTGAAATTAACTTCATATTTGCAAAATACGCAAATAGAGGAGTCAATAATATGCGAAAAGAGAGAAATTGAAAATATAAAAAGCAAATTGAGTGAATTTGTGGGGAAAGAAAAAGTCGAAGAATATTTCTCGAAACCCGAAAACATAGAAGAACTGAATAATACTCTTACAGAAAGCCCAGGATACGGGGGAATAGAATTTATTACAGGAGTTGTTGACCGAATAACTGAATTTTTCAAATATCCATCAACCACACAAAACTTACGTAAAATCGAGTCATCCTCAACCCCAAATCCTACATTAGAAAATAGTAATATACTCTATTATACCACGAACGAATGTAAAGGTGAAAATTTAGAAAATACCGATAGCGAAATGGCAACCGACGGAATGAGAGAAATGTCGATTTCGAATATTTTGGACATTATTCCACGGTATAACGGGCAAAATATTTCATTAAATGCATTTCTTGACGGCTGCAGAGAAGCGAGGGAGATGATTCCGACGACGCGCGAACCAGAATTAATCAAATTCATACGAATGCGTTTATACGGAGACGAACTTACGAGTAGCCGCGGTCAAAGTTTCAAATCGATAAGAGAAGTAATAAATTTTTTCAAAAAAATATACGGTTCGGCAAAAACGTATCATGATTGGACGGGAGAATTAGCAAAGAAACGTCAAAAAAGAAGAGAGTCGGTAATTACATTTTTCAATAAAATCAAAGAAATCCAAAAAGAAATACTATCAACCGCTTTACGGGAAGAGAGATATTGCGCGGAGAATGAAAAAAGTTTTCGAGCTGAAATAGAGAGGGACTGCATTAAATTCTTTAAACGCGGCGTGAAATGGGTAATTCGAGGTCGGATGGGCGACTACGAGATGCTAGACGAAGCACTGGAACAAGCAATAGAGATAGAGAGAGATATAGAATACGCGGGCTGCGGCAACGAAGACGAAAGTCCCTCGCAGGACGAGTAAGGGAAAGTACAAGAGACGCGTAAAGTGCATGCAATAGAGCCTTATACCGTGATAATATGCAGTTTCTGCGGAAAGACGGGTCATGTTATGATGAATTGCCGAAAAATGATGCAACATCAAGCGCAGTCGAGCGGAAGGCCTTATAACAATCAAAATTATTATAATAAAAATAACAGAAATTTCGGCGGTTGGAACGCCGAAATAGGCGTCGGGTGGAGTTTTTGCCGAATAACAACAATACTGACAATGATAATAGCAATAACAATAATAGTAATAACAATATAAATAACAGGGGAAGTAATTCATACAGACCCAGGGGGGCCCAAACTAATATAAGATTACCCCACAATAGGTTGAATAAAGATTGCTATTATTGCGGCAAAACGGGCCACATGGAAAGAGATTGTTATAAGCGCCAATGCGAAGCTCGCGCTAACAATCAAGGGCAGGGAAACGAGAGTGCTCTTTCGCGGGAGGGCGCCCCGAGGGAGTCAAATACAGGAGGACGCCCGGGAGTTCCGCAACAGGGGCCCACACCCATTGCCGGATCGAGTCAATAAATCTTAGTCGTGTAAGCGTATCCCTAACGATTAAGATCGATGCCGGAGGTTTTCCCTATAACCTAGTGCGTGAGTCGGAGGTAGCGCCCTATGTTAAAATTGACAAGCGACAGTACATAAAGTTGAAAGGGATAACCGAGGGATACATCGGTACACTCGGCAAAATAACAATTGATTTTAATGAAATTATTACAGAGTTCCATTTGGTGGAAGATAATTTCCCAATAATTGAAGCAGGTATTTTGGGTAATGAATTTTTTCGCAAAGGTAATGCGAAAATAAATTTCAATGAAGAGTACATTGAAATAAATGGACAAATAATTCCGTTCATGAAAAATCGAACAGCCATCGAGTCTACAGAGCAACGGGACGCCGTGAGCTCGAGCGCGATGACTGGGAGGGGCACCGAAAAGAGAAAGATCTCCGAGCGCAACACCGCGGAGGGGCATCCGAGGACAGACTGTGACGAGACAGACCGAAGAGCGGGAGTATACTTGAATCGGGAGAATCATTCGATAAGCCGTACGCACGAATTAATTGAATATGAGCAAAATGATATTACGAGAAATAATAATTCGGAAAGATGTTCGATAATGAAAAATTTTGAAGACGCGAAAGAAATAATTCGTGAAAAATAAATGAAAGTGCCATTGTAGCAAATTATGAAATTTATAATGATAAGGAAATTTGTGAAAATAAATCCGAAGATGAAATTCCGGATAAAGATAGAGAAATTGATGAGCTCATAATTAACGATACGGTTCAAGGATACGAGACGGACGACATTACGGAGAAACATTTTGTGGGAGCGGAAATATTTGAACATTTATATGGGGATTGTAAAGATGATAAAGCGGATAATTGCTATTTTATTAAAAATTATATTGAAAAAAGTCATATGGATAACCTTTGCTTCAATTATATGGAAATTTCAGGGAAATATTATTATTCTGTCGAGATGCCAATGGAAATGGGCAAGTCTATTTTTGAGATTGAATTATGCAACAATCCCGAAAACCATGAGAGTAGTCGAATTGAGAAATTAAAATCATAATTGAAATTAAATCATTTGGTGAAAGAAACTCCAGAGCCGATTGAAAAATGAATTGAGGAATACACCGATTGTTTTCATTTAAAAGGCGAACGATTGGGAACGGCCAAAGTCCCGAGTCACCGCATCGTAGCAACGGATGATATACCTATATACGAGAAACCGTACCGGCTGGCGCATCTATTAAATGAGGAGCTCGAGCGGCAGGTAACCGAGCTACTTGAAAGCGATATAATACGCCCCTCGAACTCGCCCTTTTCGTCCCCAGCATTTTTAGTCGCAAAAACGCCCGACAGTAAAGGGAATAAGAGATATCGATTCGTGGTCGATTACCGAAAATTGAATGACAAAACGGTTGAAGATAAATATCCTCTACCGAATATTTTGGATATAATTGATCAGTTGGAGGGAGCACGATATTTTTCGGTATTTGATTTGGCGCAGGAATTTTTTCAAATACCCCTACATGAACCGGGCCGGTATAAAACAGCATTTACCACTCCGCAAGGGGTATTTGAATTTAACAAACTCCAATGGGCCTTTGCAATAGCCCTGCCACGTTCCAGAGAGCCGTTCAGCTAGTATTCAAAGGATTACAAGGTCGTGAAATATTCCTATTCCTAGATGACGCCGTGATCTATGGAAAAACAATCGAAGAGCACAATGAAAAATTTGAAAAATTTGTCCCCAGCATTTTTAGTCGCAAAGACGCCCGACAGTCAAGGGAATAAGAGATATCGATTCGTGGTCGATTACCGAAAATTGAATGACGAAGGTCATTCTTTTACTCCATACGAATTAGTATTCGGGAAAATGGCCCGATTACCTTTCAGTGATCCACTAGAAAAAGAAGATCAACCACCCACGTATAATGATTATGTTACTAATCTCAATCAAAAATTATATGACTTGCAAAAGGTTGCGAGAGAAAAATTAATTGATTCAAAACTCAAGTCCAAATATTATTATGATCGCAAGGCAAATCCACAAGAATTCAAAATAGGCGATAATGTATGGCTACTAAAAGGAGGGAAACAATATAAATTAGGGGACCAATACGAAGGCCCTTACACAGTACTGGATGTTTTTAATGGACAACGCAATATTAAGATACGCATGAAAAACCAAAAAATAAAGACAGTCAACGCCAATAGACTCCTAATCTCTTATATGGGACCATCACAGAATTAGACATTTTCTTATATGTAATTCCTCATATAACAAGTAATAAATATTTATATATTACTTCAGGTAAAAAAAATTATATATATGATAATTAGGGAAAGGAACTTCCAAAGGAAGGAACGATTGGGGGGTAAATCAAAGTACTAAAAATAAACTTAAAAAAAAAAATTGTTTCAAAATGAATATTTGTACTAAAATATAAGCTTTTATTGAAAAATAAATAAAAAAATGTTGAGCAATAAAACAATTTTTGTTTTACTATTTCCACAGAGAATATTTACTTTCGTGAAAAAGAAGAGGGTTGGATATATCGTAAAGATAATAAATATAATTTCACTACCAAATTACAATATTAAATTATAATTTATTTTCTCTCTTCTGTTTCCTTAAACTATAGGAAAAGGGTACTATTTTACATTTTAACACACATTTAATATACCAGCTTAAGATTTAAAATCAAATTTGTATACATCGAAAGGATGAGATGATGCGTGACGTCATATGTAAACAAACCGCGCGAAAGACTTTTCGCACTATATAAGCGACGATTGCCGGCTACTTCCTCACTTCCGAGACAGTAGCTGACAAAGCGGTATAAATAATAGCTGTGTCACTCGGTCTCTCTCTTCCCCCGCTGTTAACTAGCCGGGTAAAAGGATTATCGAGATGTACACAAATCAAATGTGCTCCAATATGTAAGTTTCAAAAATATCGCTTTTTCTATGTAATACTCTGTTCATTTTAAAGTCTGTATGTTTATTGTAATAAAAAATTTTTTGACAGTTTCCTGATGAGGGCGACAATGATTGCCGTAACGTCGTTTCTTAAAAGAAAGGAGTTTTAATTTTTTAAACCCTTTCTAAACCATTGCCTCGGAGAGATCGATAATAACAACAAAAGAATTATAACAAACTACCGAGGGATAAAATCATACTAGATAGTGTATACACACTCATCTAAATACATTTACATTTTTATTAGGATTAAGGGAATAAGGATAATCAAGAGAAAAAAAACACAATTTTTTAATTATTATACAAATTAGTATATATTCCTTCAAAAAAAAGAATAATTAAATATAAAAAAAGGGTTAGCTTCAACTTCGGCGATGGGCATTTCCATTCACGGGACTATCTGCCAGGGCTGAAAAGAAAGAAAAAATTTATTTTTTAGTTATAAAATTTCAAATGAATCAAAATATACGAAAAATAATAATTACACAAAAAAATAAGGTGAAATACTATCCTCTTCATCCTCCCATCGCATGAGAGGAGCATTCTCAATGAGCCCACAGAACATACATGTATTTATACGAAAAATCGGACTATACTCGTACACGGTTCTCTCAGTTAGCTGTAAGTTAAAAGAGGAAAGCATTTCTATTAACTATAAGGGGAAAAGTTTAACAAACAACTTAAAACAAACCCGACCATACTAGAAGCATGAAAAACTGAAAGACAGACAGAAAAACAACTGACTACGTTAACTAAATCTTTTAGAATGACGAAAGGTACAAGTACGAGGAAAATGATAGAAAATTTGAAACTTACTTAAGGGACATTACAACGCGTCACGATGGAACGTGCGACGAAAATTTTAGGCCGAGAGGGAACCGTTGCTTTGGTCGAGTGAAAGGCCGGAGATATGAAGGAGGAGAAAGATGCCTATAACTAACAAACATTACATTTTTCTAACACTATTATTAAGGAAATATATGTACTTACCATCAATTTATATATATACTTTTTTTATTGCAGAATAAGAAGTAGCATGTATATACTGTAACGTGGCAAAATATCGCCACGTCACGTCGAGCACTGAGCCGCCGGGGTAGAGCGTCTCAAGGTTGAATGAATGGTGCGTGTGCATGGATTAATGGCGTAACGTTTCTTTCGAGTGACGGCGCGAGGAGAGGAGCGACAACTGAGGAAGGAGAAAAATACGGAGAGCTTCTTCATTCCCGTTCAAGGGCGAGAAGGGAAGAGTGCAAGCTCCGGCGTGACAGAAGCAGCGACAGGTGCATACAGGGCGTTCAATTCCGGCTCGTCATAAGTCGTCGGACGCAGGCGAGACTGGCGGGGTCTTCCTACGTGAGAGCCTTCTGCAGCACGGCCAGCGTGATGGTTGCTTCATCGCGAGAACGTTGGAAGTAATAAAAGGCAGCCTTTGCGCCCTTTGTAACAGACACTCCCGAATCCGGGCCAAGACAGAAGGAGTCGCTGAGAGTTACAATGTACTTCGTAATTCCCGCATAACTTAGGCATTGCGCGAGTTGTCTGTATGCATGCCTGGCTGTCTGTATGTTGCGAGCGTTCAAATCTCGCGGTTGTCTATCCATCACTAACTGGGATTGTAAAGTCGAGCGCGCATGCGCCGTGATCGACGATGCGAAGCGAGCGAACTTGTAACAGCGCGAGCGCGCGGGCCGTCGGCCCCACGCGAACCGACCAATCGGAGCGCACGCCGCTCGGCGTCTCGGGAGAGCGAGAGCGCGAGGCTCGCGCCGAGTGCACGAGCCGGCACTCTCCTGCCCCGGCCGTTCCAGCTCAGACGTCGTTGCAGCCAACTCCCGAGGGATTTCTTTGTGTCGCATATATTTATTTCGCGTGTGGTCTCCTGATACTTTGAGGGTCACGGAGCCTTGGTCACCCGGATTTAAGGATTAAAGGTCAGTGGATCGTTCTTGCTGAGCTAAGTCTCCCTCGCGGGTTATTGCGTAGTTCCACGCGCGGCCTCGCTCCCAGGGAGTTCCTTTGTCTCGCGGGCGCGCGAACATCAGCGAGCGCGGCTATCTTTTACGGCGGATGTCTCCTCATATTTAGTTAGTGTGTTTAGTGTAATTCAGTACGTGAGTGAAAGCTACCTCGGGTTCCGGTCGTGTGGATATCCTCGACAGGTCGTCGTCATACCGCGCCGAAGCGAACTAAGAGCTGTCTTTATTTCGGATATCTCGGGCGAAGGCTGCCTCGACATCCCGGTGCGCGCGACGAACGGCTTACCTCGGGTACCTCGGGCTTGTGGTTGTCTCGGTGTATTCATATAGGGGAAGGTTATCTGCGCGGTTAGGGACTCGGGGCTATCTATATCGGTTGTGTACGGTATCAAGAGTGCGTCTTCGAGAACTATACGTCGGCGAGGACAAGGGGGCCTCGCTCGGCGTCGCGGTGTTAGGATACGGCGCGGGAGGTGTCGTAGGTCGTGGTTACGCAGACACGCTCTCGGCCAAAAGTAGTTTAGACGGCCGCGGTTTGCACTAAGTGTGGGCAATCGCGGCTATAGGGTTAAAGTATGAAAGAAGAGTCGGCGGACAGTGAGTGAGTGTGGCCAAGCGGGCATTGCGTGCGTGAGCCCTTGAGACGCGCGAGAGTAGGATATCTTTGTGGTTGTCTTAGCGTGTAATTGTGACTCGGCGATTGCGATTTCGTGAAGTTTGGCGTTGTGAGGAAGCGCATCTCCTTGGCGTTGCGGAGCCAGGAGTGGACGAATACTTCCGCGTTTTCTTTTATCTAGCGTGCGGGGGCCGTTGAGCCCGGGTTATCTATTAGCTACCTCTCTAGTGTAAATAAGTTCATTTCGGAATAAACGAGTGCATTCTAAACAGCCACGCGAAGTTATTATCCGAACCACCCTCTCTCCTTTCCACGTAGTGGGGCTGAGCTAGCTAGCCGGCAAATCCGCCTATCTCCCGAGTTCGTTGAAAGAGTCGCGAGACTCTGACACTTTCGGGTAAGTGTCTGGCTCCACCGGGTCTAGGAGAACTCGAGGAGAAAGGCCGAAATATAACACACGGCATTCTCGTGCTCAGAACACCAGGACACGAGAAATCCACGTTATAAACTGGCGCCCTTACACGTGCGGATTAGATAGAGTAACATCGCGTTCGACCTCCGTAGTCTCAAGGCGTGAGTGCAATTGTGTGTGTGAATATACAACGTATACTTTGGCCATCCGGTGATAAATTGGCATATAGAATCTATATATACGAAATAGGGTATAATCAGCGTAATAATATAGCGTATAAAAATTATAAGTATTTTAGTAGTCTACTTTTGCACTAGCGTTTATAAGGATATCTCACGCGTTATAAATAATTCGGATATCTCACATTAATTCATAGTAATAATACGCAGCGTACTCCATTTATTTCTCGCTGAATTCAAACAAAGGTTGCCTTCACGGAATTTACTATATCGCGGTATACGCTTACTCGGAATTCAACTCGAAAACTATCGAGAGAGAAAGTCGAGAAAAACAAATTCGTTCGAACGACTCAACGACAGCGCGTCCGGACGAAACTCGTATACATAGTCTGAACGAAACAAAGCGACTAGTCCTCAATATAAACATCTACTTTGAGTGCGCAGTACGACACCCGAGACGTTCACACGCTCGAACGATCGACACGTGCGGTCCAAGAATTTTCTCGACAACAAATTTCACTCGAGCCTTCGCGTAAACATAAATAGTAGTACTTTGTATACAATTTTGCTGCGAAGCGTAGCAAACAAAGGCTAATACCGAGAGGTCATAAACCATCGGTCAGAACGATATCGCTCCCTGTGACAGAACCGATACACGTTCTTACCACGTGCACCCGGCAAGCAGAGTCGTCAACGCCGACCGTTGGGCGTCATAAAAACAAACACCGCCCATCCCGAGAGTCCGTGGAACTACGCGCCCGTTGTACTATTATAAGTATACGAGTTGGTGAGAGAAATCAACGAGCACTGCGCCTTTCGCAGTCCCTTCAAATTTGGAAGCCTCCCAAATAGTACCCAATAATCACATACCATAATTCATAATTATATCCACGATGACGAGTGAAGCGTCAATCAATGAGTGGATTATGGCTCAGGACGAAAACAGTATTCGCACAGACCTAATAAATAGAGGTCGCAGCGTACGAGGGGACCCGGCCCGTTTACAACAGCGACTTGCGGACGCGCTCTATACGGAAAGAGGCATCGACGAGCCAGCGCAGGCACAGTTGCCTCCGCCGCCGCCGCAACCCGTAGCCCCTAAGCGAAGCGAACCTCCGCCGCCTTACCAACCTCCTACAACGGAGGAGCTGCGCTCCGCGATCCAACGCTTGCACTCGGTAGAGCATATAGTAGCGGCGCCGCGTACCTCAAGCCCTTTAGAAGACCCACAACATAACGTAGAAACTCTTCGACCTTTAAGCTCAACTTGCACAATCCCAAGAAGTACAAATACGCGACAATCGTCCGCTCATGCATCGTCACAACTAAGCGCGCCTACCAGACGTTTATCACTTAATGTATACGATTCAGGTTATCTATCGAATAATACAAATTTCCAGTCAAATAATACGAACGCTCCTTCCGCGCAAGGACGGTTTTCTCAAAACAACGAATCAGATACTACAAGATACAATAACAATAACACCCGAATGCCTACAAACAACGATCGCGAAAGTCTACAACTCAACGCGTTCGGGTTTTCTTCGACAAATCGGCAACCAAATAACGTTACAGGGCTATCTAACGCTCAAGAGCGCGACAATTTCGATACGAGGTTATCTAACAGATTTTTAAGCGCTTCTACGCCAAGACAAACGAATCGCGAAAACAATAACATAAATACCGAACGCGAAAATCGCGGCAACTACGTACAAAATACACCCGATAGACAACGCGTACAATTCCGCGAAGAGTACAACAATTTCGATAGCGCGTCAAATAATTATCAGAGGCAAAACAATAGACACGAACCCGTCCAAGAGAGACGCATACCAACGCCGACACCTATTAACGCGTTCGACTTCGTCCGTAAATGGAACATTAAATTCTCCCGAAAACGCGACGAAGACAGCGAGGAATTTTTAACACGCTTAAAGGAAGGCCGTATAATTATGCACGTCTCTGACGCGGACCTTTTCGGTATCATGCCATTTTTTCTGCAAGGCGTAGCACTACAATGGTTCCGATCAAATACAAATAATTGGATTAATCTCGAGCAATTTGAAGACGCGTGGCGGGCACGCTTCTCTGACGCGGACTTCCAATACGCGCTGTTAGAAAATGCACGACGTCGCACACAAGGCGAACGAGAGCCAGTTGTCGATTTTCTAACATACATAAAAGCAATTTTCGATAGGATGATGCCTCCATTAGGGCAGGACAGAGAAATTGACCTCGCCCTCCGGAACATGTTACCTCGGTTGCAAATTCGAATCGATAGGTCGGATATCTTTACGTTCCAAGATTTGGAAACGGCGGCAGTCCGAAAAGAGAAAAGTCTCTTAATCGCGCGCTCATATAAGCCACCACCGAGCGCAGAGGACTCGCTCCTACCTGACTTAGCCTATCGCGAACATAAAATCGTAAGAAACGTAAAACACAACCTATCAAACTTACGAATCGAGGACGAAAACATTACATCGAACGAAACTACAAACATCGACGAAAACGAGGCTATCTATTACGAAGACGAAGATTTGAACAATATTGATTATCAAAAACGCGCAAATTACAATCGCCCTCCGAACTCACAACCTGCAAATAAAAATTCGCAAAAAAACACAAGCGCGCGAAATCCACAAACTTCCCTATGTTACATCTGCGGAAAAACGGGACACTTCTCGCGAGATTGCGACAGCCCGAAGAAAATCGTCTGCTTCAAATGCGGAAAAATTGGAGTTCGATTGCCGAACTGTCCCGATTGCAATCCGCCGGGAATTTATTGCCACAATTGCGGTCTAGCTGGTTATCTTAAAACAAATTGTCCCGAATGTTCGGGAAATGCGAAATAAAGTCGCAAAAGGAGGTCGCCGCGACTTCGTCAACACAACAGGCCTCGCAACCGGTCGGCATGCTCTTGGCTATCTCGGAAAACAGCTATCTTCCTAACAACTATACGGACATCGCGATAACGCAAGCTGCCTCGAGAAACTCAAATTATATCTGGGATTCTCTCATTATTAGTACGGATACCTTAGACAACTCCACGATCATTCAGGTTACCTTCAAAAATAAAATAAATAAAAATTCGCATATATTTTTGGCCGCGCTAAATTCTCTCGAAGAGTCAGTTTTCGAACATTATACACTTGATTCACAGACAGTCTGCGAAGACATTACTAAGGTTATCTTCGAACCCTACGCGCAACCAACAAAACACGAATTTCTTATAGAAAACTGTGACACGGCGAAGCTGGTGGCTGTGGCGGGCGATACGAAGAGGAGAGAGGCACGTCGGTGCGTCTCCCGGGGAGTGTTTCGCGCTCGCGCTGGGGCCTTCCCCTCCGCGGTCCTGAGTCGAGCTACAGGTCGCGTCTGTTATTTTTCCGGGGTGTGCGGGCGCCTTGACGCGACACTGATGGCTCACTCACAAGCTCGGGCCTCGGCTGAGACTCCTTATCTCGCGGGTCGCTTGAGCCGGTAATTTGTGGTATATAAATTTTAACACTTAGAATTGTACTGAATTTCCTTTATTACTTTACTACACTGACTGCAGGCTTCCTCGCGTACGGCCGTTGTCTCGTACTCTGTGGATCGACGACGCGAATACAGGCGAGACGCGGTTGCGCGCGGGTGAAGAAGGCTGCTGGGCGAAAACTCAAAAAAAACTCTCAAAAACTCTGGATTGCTCTGTGCTACTCACGAGGAGGTTGGCTCAGTACTGCCCGCTCGCTCACTCGTCTCAGCGCTCTATCTCGCGATCTCACACATACACGCTCGCACTAGTGTACAATCGTCACGTGATCGGCCGCGGCAATTTACAAATTTCTCGTCTTTATTTTTTTTCCACTCACGCTCTGGCTTCGGCACACTCGTTCGCTTACTGCCGTTGTGGAGAGCCCTGGCGCCTCCACTCCGACCGCCAATAACATTTCGCGTTACATACGGGGCTCAGTAGCCTCCACTCTTTCGAGTTCCGCGGCGGCATCGTGCCGTCTCTCTCGCACTCACATACTCTTCGGCACGCGTCGTGCTGCGCGCGCTCACACACACACATACGCACGCGCTCGCTATAATATACGCGGCTCAGCCGCTCGTCGCGCCGCTCGCTGTAGCGCCATGCGCTGGCTATGTTCGCCGTCGCCTCGTGCTCCTCGGCGGTGTCATGGCGGCGGCTGCGGCCCAGCGGTGCGCCTGCTGTCTCTGCGCGCCGCGCGCGGCCGCGTATAGTAGTCAGCGGCGCTCCCACTCCTCGCGCGCTCTCTCGCTGCTCGACGGCCGTGACGTCACGGTGGCGACTCGGCTGGCTGCTGCTCTCGTGCGCTCTCCCTCTCTCTCTCTCTCTCTCCTACGGCGCGGCTCAGTGCCGGCGCCTGGCTACGGCTCAGCTGTTTTCTCCTGTAAGCACCCGTTGCCATTAGAGCATATTCTTCTGCTCGGTTTCGGGTGCCTGCAGGAGAGTCACTCAGCTTTTCAACGACGGATTCTCCGTCGCATTCCCCCTTCCAAACCTTCAATGCCCTGCATTGTTAGGTTTTCCAGACTAGGGGTGCTGAGCGCTCTCCTGCAGGGGCCCTCCCCGACTGTGAGTTAGTGGTTAGTAACTGTTCTCTCCCCTGTGTTGGGCCTCTGCTACCTTTGGGTATTGCTGAAACGAATAAACTACCTTGGTGTTCCTTGTTTCCGCTTTGAAGTCGTTCTCCTTCGCTCGGCGAGTCTCTCTTACTCGGTTTCTTCGGGTTATATTGAACAGAATAGATATGGATAAAACGGAACAGAGACGCTTACCTTTACTTCTCTCTGCTCTCTCGTAGGCTCCCCGGGGTGAAAATCCTCTCGAGGATCGCCTCCCGCAGGTGCTGGGGCAGATCCTCCACCCTTTCCAGGATCCTGAGGACCTCTGAGGGCGCCATCCGGGCGCTAGGCTCGCCTACGGTTCCAGGGCCGGCCGACGGGGTGGTGGTGCGAGGCCTCGGGCTGGGCTGTGGCTCGGTGGGGAGGGGTACGACGGCGCGGGGCCGGGGCACTGGCCGTGTCTCTGGTGGACTCGGGCGCCTCTTTTTGGGCTGGGGCGGGTCCGCTATGCTGGCCGGGGGTGATGGTGTGGCGGTTGGAGTGGTCGAGGGTCCGGCGATGGCGGCGTCGGTGGCAGGGGCGCCAAAAGCCCGTTGTCGGCTCTCCTCCAGCTCTTCTCCCAACCCTGTGGCCATCTCGCGGTAGCGGTCGGCGCAGCGAGGGCAGCCGTCCACCTCTACCCCGTTCCTGCCGCAATTGTGGCAGTAGGTCCGGACCCTGGGCCGGGGACAGTCCAAATGTCCGTGACCGCGCTGCCAACAATTGAAGCAGGTATACGGGGGAGGGTCAAGGGCGGGGTTGTGCGGCAGCGCCCTCAGCCAGTCAAACCTCAGGCCCGTCACCTTGACGTGGCTCCTCCTGCCTCGCTTCCTCTCTCGGCGCGGTTGCGGTTGCCCCTCCGGGGGTGCTGCCGCTGTATCGGGCGTCGGTGGCGGTGAGGTGGAGGCAGCGGGTGCGTCGGGTGTTACCGACGGACGCGCGGGGGCAGGCAGTGGCTCGCTCCGGATTGGGGGGCCTGGTGGCGTGATTTCACGCGGGCGGCGGGGCTCCTCAACTGCCGGGAAATAATCCTCGGCCGTCCACTGCGCCGGGCCTCGTCCCCTGCGCCTCCTGGAGCGGGCTCTCCTCTCCGGCTCGTGTGGTGGCGGGGGAAGGCGCTCGGCCGGCCGGTAGGTGGTGACCGTGAGGGTGCCGTCCTCCAAGTCCCAGTCCTCCTGCCCCTGTCCGCCCTCAAACACCTGTACCGACGCGTAAGGGCACCTGTACTGGGGCTCTAGGCAGTCCTCCTCGCGGAACGGCACATCCTATAATCCGCGGCTCCGTCAAACGCCCGTACGGTTGGGGCCGCACCTCCCTCGTCTCCTTACGTACGCCGGAGCTTTAGTGAGGGGGATTAGAGTGAGTATCGCATTTTGGCTGATTATCTTAATGTGTATTTACAATTCGTAACTATTTCTTTCTTTCTCTCTCTCTCCTCTCTCTCTTTCTCTCTTTCTCTCTTTCTCTCTCTCTCTTTCTCTCTTCTCTCTCTCTCTCTCTCTCTCTTTCTCTTTCTCTTTCTCTCTCTCTTACTCTCTCTCTTTCTCTCTCTCTTTCTCTCTCTCTCTCTCTTTCTTTTTTTCTCTCTTTCTCTCTCTCTCTTTCTCTCTCTCTTTCTCTCTCTCTCTCTTTCTTTTTTTCTCTCTTTCTCTCTCTTTCTTTCTTTCTCTCTCTTTTTCTTTCTTTCTTTTTCTCTTTTTCTTTTTCTTTTTCTTTCTTTCTCTCTTTTTTTCTCTTTCTCTTTTTCTATTTTCTTTTTTTCTCTTTTTTTTTTTTTCTCTCTTCTTTTTCTTTTTTTTTTTTTTTTTTTTTTTTTTTTTTTTTTTTTTTTTTTCTTCTTTCTTTTTTCTTCCTTTTCTTTTCCTTCTCTCGGGCTGGGAGGAGGGGTGATGGCAGGGGGATAGAGAGCAGAAGGAGTAGGGCTTATAGGGGGTCTTTCTTTTCTTTCTCTTCTCTATTTTCATAATTTTTTTCTCTTTCTCTGCTCCTTCCTTTTTTTTTTCTGTGATTTTCCTGTGTTTTTTGCATTCTCTTTTATTTCGCCCCTTTTCTTTCGTCCCTCTTTTTTCTACTCCTTGTTTTCTCTTTTCCCTTCTCCCTCTTTTTCTTCCTGTGTCCTTTTTTCTCCGCTTTTTTTCTCCTATTTCCTTTTTTTCCTCTTCTCCCTTTTTTTCCTCCACGTTTATCTTTTTTTTTTTTCCTTGTCTCCTCCTTCTTTCCACTCGTCTTTTCTCCTGAACATACTTCTCTATTTCTCTTCCTATTCTTTCCTGGTTCCTTGTTTTTTTACGGGGTCTTCTTTCTTTCTCTTTTCCCTCCTTCTTTCGTTCTCCTTACCCAGGCCTCAATTTCTTGTGTGTTGTCTCCTATCCTCGTTTCTTTCCTCCTTTTTTTCTTCTTTCCCTCTTCGCCTCTTTTTTTTTTTCTTTCTGGGGGGTGGTTGTTACTCGCTCTTTCTGTTTCTTTTTCTTCTTCTTTTTGTCGTCTCTTCTCTTTCCTTTTCTTTTCCTTCTTTTCTGTATTCTCTCTCCTCTGTCTTCCTTCCTTCTTTCCTTTAGCTTTATGCTTTTTTTTCTTTCGTCCTTTTTTGTCTTCTCTTTCGTCTTATTCGTCCCTATCTTTTCCCTTTCTCCTTTGTTGTACTCTCTTTTTTTGGCGTTCCTGTTTTGCTGTATACCGTCCTGCTTTTTTTCGCCTTTTTTTTTTGTACTCCTTTTTTCTCTTCTCCTCTGACTTTTATCTTTCTTTTTCATATAATTTATATATTTTTCTTTTCTTATTTGTATCGTTCATTTTTTTGCTCAAGTATATTGTTTGTTTTTTATTTTAGGTTATCTATTATTTTTTTTATGTCATTTTTTTTATTTTTATTTCATTCTTTTTTTCGTTTCACTTATTACTTTTTAACTAGGGAGGGAGGGGGTGGAACGAGGTAGTGGGGCTTATGTAGGGGGAGGGTGTAGAGAGTGGGGGGGGAGTGATGGTGGCCATGAACTTTTGTATTGGTAATTTTTTTTTTTGTCTCTCTCTCTTTCGTCTCTCTCTTTTGGTCTCTCTTTTGTCTCTTTCTCTCTCTCTCTCTTTCTCTCTCTTCTCTCTCTCTCTTCTCTTTCTCTCTCTCTCTTCTTTCTCTCTCTCTCTCTCTCTTTCTCTCTCTCTCTCTCTCTTTCTCTCTCTCTCTCTTCTCTTTCTTTCTCTCTCTCTTCTTTTTCTCTTTCTTTCTCTTTTCTTCTTTTTTTTTCTCTTTTTTTTCTTTTTTTTTTTTTTTTTTTTTTTTTTTTTTCTTTTTTTTTTTTTTTTTTTTTTTTTTTTTTATTTTTTTTTTTTTTTTTTTTTTTTTTTTTTTTTTTTTTTTTTTTATTTTTTTTTTTTTTTTTTTTTTTTTTTTTTTTTTTTATTTTTTTTTTTTTTTTTTTTTTTTTTTTTTTTATTTTATTTTTTTTATTTCTTTTTTTTTTTTTTATTTTTTTTTTTTTTTTATTTTATCTTCTTTCTTTTTTTTTCCAACGTGTTTGTCGCATTTTTTGTTTTGTTTCCGTATTTCTGCGTCCTTTTCTCCTTCTTTCCCTTTCTCTGTTGGATCTGTCTTGCCTGTATGGGATTTTAATCAGGGGTGGTTTGTGGTGAGTTGATTCGGTTTTTTTTTCGTGTTCCGTTCTTTGGTCCTCTAGGGTTTTTTTTTTTGTTTGACTGTTCTGTAGAATATATTTACATTTTTATATTCTCTTTTTTCTTTTTATTTTTTTTATTTCTTTTAATAATTACGTAATTTTTTTCTTTTTCTTTGTTTTATCTAGTTTTTGTTTGAGCCGCTTTGTTTTTAAGCTCGCTCTACGGCTGGCGAACTCGTTTCCCTCGTTACGCCGGAGCTGAGCTCCACGGCTGGCGAACTTACCTCCTTCGCTACGCCGGAGTCGCGCTCTACGGCCGGCTGGTGGCGCTGCGCCTGCGCTCCTTCCCTTCGGGTGTCGCCCTCGCGCTGGATCTCGGTCCAGTTCCATCTGGGCCTGGGTGCCCGTGGAAACTCCTCCTCGCCGTGACGCGCGCCCAGCCGTGCCCACACCGAGCTGGCTCGTTGGAGACTATCCCCCGTACCGGGAATAGGCTCTCCGGCCGTGCAGGGGGGAGTCTCCGGTGCCAGTCCCGGTGTAGAGGGGGCGGCGTTGGCGATGCGCGGAGGGATGTTGACAGCGCGGGGGCCCCGTCGCGGCTCCTTGGGCCTCGCTCCCTCTAAGGTGTAGTCCCTAGTGGGTGGTAGTGGCTCGAGGGTCGTCGTCGGGGCGGCGGATTCCTCCGACTCCCGCAGGAGGTCGGCCTCCTCCTCCAGGGAGACGCAGCACTGCAGGTCTCCCTCCGGGTCGTCCGGTCCCACAAGGGCTGCCTCATCGTCTGAGGCGTCCTGCCCTAGGGGTGCGGGACGGGTGGCCGGCACTTCATCGTCCTCCATGGCCTCGGCGGTCTCCTGGAGTGGCTCCCTTTCGCGGGCAGCTCGGCGAGCAGCCGTCTGTCGGAGGAGCTCCTCCCTCAGACGCTGCTCTTCCTCCATTCCTCCGTCGCAGGTGGCGCTATGGGGTTGTAGTCACTCATCCTATAATCAATCTTATTTTATTACGGGTTCGCGGATATTCTTAGGACAGCACAGTTTTCCATCACCTTGTTACTTACATGCGTTACTTCACATAAACATCTGGCACTCACGGCACCTGCTAGTACTACTTTTTGGATACATCACGGGGGTTCGGGTTAGGAATAGGGAGGTGACCAAGACGCGGTGGGATGTACTTCCGTAAATCACTAACATGGACCTTGGCTATCTTCCGCCCCTTTCCGCCCTCCGTTTCCAGTTCATATACAAGGGGTGATATCTTCTTTATTATTTTAAAGGGGCCCTCGTATTTTGGCGCGAGCTTAGCTGCCAAGTGCGCTGCTGCATTCGATAGCGGGTGCGCTTTCCGTAATATCAAGTCTCCCTCTGAAAACTCTGCAAACTTACGCCCCTTGTTATACGCTCGGCTCTGTCTCTCCCTTTCTCTATCGATAAACTTGTCTACAAGTTCGCGCAGGGCATCTAGCTTCTTCATCCTTTCCGACTACTCTTCTACTCTTCTGGCTTTCCTACATCTACGCTTGGGCCACCTTCCATCTCCTTCTTCCGTCGTAAGCTCCCTACCGGGGTGGGATGGCGACCGAAATTAAGGAAGGCCGGTGAAGTTCTAAGCGTGGCCTGGTTTGCTGTGTTGATCGCGTGTCTCAGCTCATGTAACCGCTTGTCCCAATCCTGGTGACTCTCTACGTACATCGCGATCATGGTTTTTAGGGTTCTATTAATTCTTTCCACCGGGTTGGCTTGGGCGTGATACGGGGAGGTCGTGATATGCACAACCCCGTATTCGGCTAAGGCGGGGGTGAGGGTTTTGTTAACAAATTCCGTACCATTATCGGTTAAGAGGTATTCGGGAGTTTCCCATCGGAAGAGAATCAGTTCTTCGAATGCTTGTAATACAGCTTTCCCATCTGCCTTTTTTAGTGGCTTGACCTCGATCCACCGCGAGAAGAGATCTTCGAAGACTAGCAGATATTTGTTTTGGCTTTTACTCCTGGGAAACTCCATCATGTCGGCTGCTACCACTGTCCAGGGCTCTTCAACTATCCTTCTCCCCATTAATCCCTGGGGCCCCTGTTGGCTAACTTTATACTGCTGACACGAGAGACAGGAGTTTACGTATCGGTATGCGTCCCTATACATGCCTGGCCAGAAATATTCTCGGGCTAGGCGGTCGTACGTTTTGTCGATCCCCATGTGTCCAGAGTTTGCGGCGTCATGGGCAGTCGAAAGTACGCTCTCCTTTTCCTCCTCGGGGACTACAAGCTTCCACCCATCTTCCCCTCGCGTGATAGGCTCTATTATCGGATCTATTTTATACCGGTAAAGTCTTCCGTCGATCACCCGCCACTCTGGGAACCTTTTGGGATTTTCTAGGACATCAGCTCTACGGCGGAGATACCAACTGTCAACTGTCTCTCCCAGGGCGGCTACCTCGGCTTCAAACATACGCGATAGGGCATCGGGTACTTGGTGTTCTTTCCCCGGGCGGTGTTCAATCGCGAAGTCCCACTGCTGTTATCTCCGCAACCCATCGGGCTAACCTCCCCGTCGGCTCTTTTAAATTTCTGAGCCACTTGAGCGCGCTGTGGTCGGTAATTACCGTAAAGTGATATCCCTCGACGTACGGTCTCAGTTTCTTAATGGCCCAGATCAACCCTAGGCATTCTCGCTCGGTGGTAGTGTAATTTTGCTCTGCCTTGGTCAACATTCGGCTCACAAACACTATTGGGTGTTCTCCATCGTCAAATTCTTGAGTGAGAACGGCCCCAACCGCGATGTTGCTCGCATCGCACTGTATGCAGAAAGGCTTCGTGAAATCCGGTCTCGCTAATACCGGGGCTGAGGCTAAGGCATTTTTGATACTTTGGAAGGCCTCCTGCTGATCCTCTTCCCATGACCATGTTCGGCTTTTATGGAGTAACGCTGTGAGAGGCGCTTTTAAGTCGGATGCGTCTTTCACAAACTTGTCGTACCATCCAAATAGGCCCAACAATCGGCGGACTTGTGTAGGTGTTTTAGGCACAGGGTATTGCAATATCGGTGCTATTTTCTCGGGGTCAGGGCGTAGCCCTTCTTTGTCGAGGATGTACCCCAGGTACTTAATTTCTCCTACACAGAAGTTGCACTTTTTCGGATTGATCGTCAAACCTGCGTCTACCAGTACTTTCAACACGTGTTTAGTCCAATGTTTATGTTCTTCGACGGACTCTGTGGCTATGACGACATCGTCGAGATACCCAAACACAAATGGGGCTACGGCACGGCCAAATAGGGCGTCCATGAGACGCTGCAGCGTTGCGGGGGCGTTGCAAAGGCCGAACGCCATTCTGGTGAATTGGAACAACCCCATGCCTGGCACGGCGAAGGCGGTGTACTTCTTGCTATTCTCCTCCATTTTCACTTGAAAATACGCCTGCCGGAGGTCTATTTTGCTGAGGTATTTGGCGTTTCGCAACCGATCGAGGATCATCGTCATAGGCGGCAGCGGATAACTGTCCTTCTTGGTCACGGCGTTGATTGCGATATAATTAACGCAAAATCTCTCCGTACCATCTGGCTTCGGCACGAGTACAGGTAGACTGCAAAAGTCACTGGCGGAGTTTTCGATGACGCCTAGTTTCCAAAGTTCCTCTACGGCCGCTTGTATAGCAGCTAACTTCTTCGGGGACTTCCTTATCCACTTTTGACGGATCGGCGTTTCATCCGTGAGTTGGATGTGGTGCTCGGTCTTTGTGGTGAAGCCTAGGACGTCCGGAGAATACTCTGGTAGTATCTCCTTCACGATTTTGTCTATCTCTTGTCGATCTTCTACTTCTAACTCTAATATGCCTGCGCACTCAGCGTAGATTGCAGCTACTGGCTGGTCACTTCGCCGGTCAAACTCCCTCCACGGCCCGGAATTGGCTCTCCACCAGCCTCTATGGTCTGTGTCTATTCTAAACGTGTCGCTGAAGTCTTTTCCCAACAGTATTGGGTGTTGGACTTCCTGTACGGCTCTGGCTGATATGGTGCTGGGGATTCCTTCTAGGTCGAATCGGATATCCAAATATCCTAAAATTGGTGTTCGGGCTCCCGTGACCGTCTGGATGTGGGCTGTTGCGTTGCGAAGCCGACTAGCGAGACGCTGAGCTATCTCTGGTCCTACCAATGATACAACTGCTCCCGGGTCGAAGAGCGCCCTGTATTGCTCCCCTGCGAGGATAACTCGTAAGTAATTCCGATTATCAACGGTGATTCCCGCAATTTCTCCATCATCCTCCTTCATAGAGCTAGGCACGTCGACAAGGGTGGTGTCGTCCTTCGGCTCGGGGTTATTGGTACCCAGTAAGTTTAGTGCTCTCTCTATTGTTTCCAGTTGCTCATACTCTTTTTCTTCCTCCGTATCGCTACTATCTTCTTCCAGCCACGTCGCAGCTTCGATTATTTCGATCTCATCCATGTCGAAATCGTCGTTGAAATTGTCCAACACTGATACTCTCTTCAGTTGCTCTTGTACTGCTCCATCTTTTTCCATGGCGTTCTTTCGGGTTTCCCCTGAATCCATCGCCCAAGTCAGGCGATCTGTGGCTGCCTTCACAGGTGTTTCTTCCTCTTTGTGCGACGTGGCTCGGCTCAGGCTCGCGGGTGGTGCACACAAGTATCTCTGATTCAACTCTAAGTTTTTCTCCTCAACTCTTTTTCTCCATGCGTCCAGGTTGAGTTTTGCAAACTCCTCCGCACTCAAGTTTTTTGATCTCG
>JACCIB010001228.1:0-47079 GCA_018906965.1 Philotrypesis tridentata
GGAGATTTGTCGTTGGGAAGAAGGAGATAACCCCATGGTGGAACATCAACGTTGGGGTGGACGCTGCCGATTTATTTGTAAGAAACCTTGTGGTAACGTGCCGATTGTTGTAAATGAATGTTTGACACCCATGGACCGTGGGCGAGACGTTTGTGGACCGTTAAAATTTCCGAATCAAACAAATGAAAACAAACACGTAGTGACAAATGAAAAAGAAAAAACCAGATGTGATGAACATCTTTGTAAAATATGCTATCATGAAAAACTCGAAATGGTATTTTTGCCATGTGGGCATATTCTTACTTGCATGAAATGTGGACCAAGAATGAAAAAATGCTGTGTTTGCCGTCAGAAGATCACTACAATTATACGTGTTTTCTTTTCTTAACTTAGTAATGTTGATCATTACGTCATCACTTCTCTGAACGAGGATTGATTGTCTTAGTTGTTTGCGTGTCCGTTTTTTTTTTTTAACTTTTGCTCTGTCAGTCTTGTCTGTCTGCGTCATATCTCTTTGGCCATCGGTCGTTTTTCCGGCATGACCTTGTAACTTCATTCTTATTTTTGATCCCTTTTCCAAACCCAGACTACATGTCTGTTAACATTTTGTTTCGGCTCCTTTTTGGACTGCGTTGAGAGAGTTTCGTTTGTTTTTCCTCGATTCTCGTGCTACTAGAATACGTTGTCGATTCTGTTACCACGCAGGCGAGACCCACAGCCCCTATATTTTGTGGGTGTTGAATCAGCGGTTCAGCAACTATACGCATGTGCGGTCAAACCTAGAACCAAAAGGATACAAGCATACTCAATCGCGAAAAAAGAACGGAAAAACAACAGCACATTTTCAAGATAGCCCAGCATAGGTCACAGATTTTTTTGACATAATACAACCCACAGGAATTATCGCAGAGGGGAGCGTAGCCCCTCAAGAAAACGGCGAGTCATAAGAGACAAATGAGTACGCCATGAACCAAAGTAACCCAACCAAAAGTCACACCAACAGACCAAACACAACACTGAAAAAATGCATAAACAAACAAAAAAAAAAAACCCCCAAACAAATTTATTTTTGGTTCATTACACACACCGTAACCATTGTTGTTGCGGGCATTGTAATGTGTGGTTTCTTACACACACAACGCGCCAATCTACCATTTGTATATTACGTGGACACCAACCACACGATACTATGAAGAAAAACCCAGACCCGGTGTATAGAACATAAATTTAGTCTTATGATTCTAATTCTTTAGGTAAAAAGTTAGGACGAGCACCATAAGAGGAAATGAGACGGGCATGTAAGACACGAAGTAAAGGGAAAAGACTGAATTTGGAAAGAAGATAGGAAAAAAACCAAACGAGTAACATAGGAGTACCACCAGGAGTTTTAGAGCAGTGTGTGACTTTTCGCCCCACAACACAACTTGAAACAACACCTCAGCTTTGTAATGGAGCCCACCACAATCATCACCATGTCGAAATGTAGAGAGACATTGCCCTTACCACCGAAAGCAGCACACGATCCAACGAAATAGCACTAGACACCGAAACCCCCAATGAAAAATACATTTCGTGAAAAAGGAGTATTACCAAACAAACGTTGTCAGCCATATCTTAGCTAAACGATTTACACACCCCGCGGCCAACCAACCTCACCGACCCAACACTAATAATGTGCAGGTGATAGAAGCCCATTTACTGAAGGTGTGGACGTGGAAACATCGTCTGGAGGAGCAATTATTGACATTTTCTCAAAAGGTTCTCACCATCACTCGCTTTCGGTATTCTACATCAGCCAGAATATATTTCATCAAGGTAAAGGCCAACGTGATATATCGTTGAACGCCCAGTATATAGTAATTTTTAGAAATTTACGCGATAGATCGCAAATTTTACATCTTTCACGACAAATATATCCAGATAATCCAAAGTTTTTACAAGAGGCTTATTGGGATGCAACTTTCAAAAGCTTACGGTTATCTCTTACTGGATTTGAAACAAGATACAGTCGAAAATTGTCGATTTCGAAGTTGTATTTTTCCAAGTGACGAACACCAGTACGTGTATGTACCTAAAAAAAAAGAGTAAGAGCGATCAATCTTCCAACCTAACACCGATTGTTTCTCTCTAATGGCTCCGCATAACCACGCACCGTTTCGGCGGAAATAAGCTGTAATTCTTGAGGCTATCTATCATCTTAATACTAATCAAAGGAATGCTCTTATACAAAGATTAGATAATAAAATAGTTAGACGTATCTATGAGTGTGCATTAAATGTACTTGTTGGAAACATACCTCTTCAAAAGAAGCATAAAACGAATCTGCGTAAACACGTAAATACTCTTCGACGATTAGCAGAACCTTCTGTGAGTTTATCGAAGAAGAAGAAAATTATTGTACAACGTGGTGGGTTTTTACCTGCATTACTTGCGCCTATTATTGGAACAGTTTTGTCGGCTCTCATCAGCAGATAAAATGGAACATGCTCGAAAAATGGTTCTATTACCACAAGAATCTTTGGATCGTCTCCAATGTACACTAACGGCTTGCGAACGACAACCAGAACAGCAGTTAAATCAGGTGTTAAAATCTGTACAAACACCGGGGTCCGTGACTAGCAGGTTGGATGCAGAAATGAGTGAAATATTAAATTCACCACTATATAAAAATGAGAGAGAAAAATGATCATTGTATCGCGAAGTCCTGCAGCGTTATTTACATTTCAAAAATAATGACAATATAGATGTGTGTGTTGATAAAATTAAGAAAGACAGCAGAGATGATAAAACGAAGAAAGATGAGGAAATACATAGGGACGATGCTATTATTAAAACTGTACCAGCGCGCTACAGAAATAATGCAGCTAAACTCTTAAAACGGTTACATGTTAGTGATAATATAAAGTGGGATCACAATGGTGGTATTATCATACATGGAAAGCGTGTTAGTAATGGTAATATTATTGACTTGATAAATTACGCTATGAGAGAAAGAAAATCTGCTGTACCACCACCAGGGCATTTGCAATTTGCCAAAGTGCTTCACGATTTGTGTGTTCCAAGAGAATACCTTGGAAATAGGCGTATATTGAAAAACATGACCCAAACGGTAGCTGATAAAATAGATGGCGTTGCTATCTTTCCAACACAACAAAATGATGAATCAGACAGCAGCAGCGGTAGTACATCAATAGCCAGCCAGGAGGATAATGAGAATCAAGATTTTGCTACACCGCCAGTGGGTGTCAGTGTACGAAAAAAAATTTTTTACTACTCCCAAAAGAAAACCAGTCATAGGAACACAAAAATGGAAGACGCTAACCGCTTCGACCAAAACAAAGAAGAAGAAGAACTAGTTATTTATAGCGAAAAAAAGAAGATCAGAACAGTGTTTTAGATGAATTAATTAATTTACTTCTTTTTGAAATGCATGTACCTGGTTACAAATTTTGCGGACCTGGTACGAAATTGGCTGAGCGTATTGAACGAGGCGATGTTGGTATAAACCCTTGAGATGAAGCTTGTCGTCAGCACGATTTGACTTATGCAGACAAAAAAGGAGATCACCGTCAAGCTGACAGAATTTTAGCCGAATACGCATTTTCCCGTATGTTAGCGGGTGAAACACCACCGGATGAGAGAACTTTGGCATTGATGACAGCTTGTTGTATGGTGAGCAAAATAACGTTTGAAAAGTTTTTTTCCCGTATCAAGAATGCCTTGAGGAAGAAGAAGAAGAAACAGAAGAATACAGCAAAAAATATTAAAAAATCTAAGAAATAAACCTGTAAACAAGCTTGTGAATTAAAAGAATAAAAATTGTGTATTATGGATAATTCACTAGTAAATCTTTACTACAACCCTTATCTTCCTTCCGCATACGGCGGTATTAGCAAGCTTTCGAATGCCGCTAGAAAAACACATAAGCGTAAGGAAGTAGTTGAATGGCTTGAAAGCCAAGACCCTTACAATCTACATAAACCCGTTAAACATCGATTTCGTAGGCGTAATTATAATGTACGCAATATTGATGATTTATGGGAAGCTGATTTAATGGACATGAAAGCTATAAAAACTTACAATGATGGTTTTTCTTATGTTTTGGTCGTTATCGATGTGTTAAGTAAATACGCTTGGGCTGAACCTCTTAAAGATAAAACTTCAAAAAACGTTGCCAATGGTTTTCAGAATATTTTATCAAAGAGTAATAAACGTCAACCAGTGTATCTACAAACTGATAAAGGTAAAGAATTTGTTGGTTGTGCGATGCAAGAGTTTTTAAAACAGCATGAAATACTTTATAGAGTAGCGCGTAGTCCCGACACTAAAGCAGCTGTCGCAGAAAGATTCATAAGAACTATAAAAGAAAGAATATGGAGATACTTTACACACAAAAACACTCGTCGCTACATTGATATTTTACCAAACATATTGGAATCATATAATAATACGAAGCATTCTGCGATAAAAATGACTCCTGCATCTGTGACACTATTTAATGCTGGCCAAGCTCGTGAAAATTTACAAAAACGATATGCCAATCAAGTCGTCAAACCCTTTAAATACAGAGTAGGAGATTTGGTACGAGTCAGTCGTGCACAGAACGTTTTTTCGAAAGGTTATGAAAGCGGTTGGACATTAGAGATATTCAAGATTGTGCGAGTTTCGGATACACGTCAACCACCTGTGTATTTCTTGCAAGATTTATCCGGGGAAGATATTGATGGTTTTTTCTACGCTGAAGAATTAAGCAGGGTTCGAAAAGACTTAAAAACTGTAGTTTTTGAAGTTAACGAGATTTTAAAAACTAGAGGAAGAGGTCGTAACAAAGAATATTATGTCTCGTGGAAAGGCTATCCAGAGAAATTTATCTCTTGGGTGAAGACAGTTGACATTGACAAGATATAAAAAACAATGAAGGATCAATTCTACATTATTCTCCCTAGTAACAGTAGTATGACTTATTTTTCTCAAAATACTACTACGCATTTTATTACACAATTACCTCAGCAATTTCAACTTCAAGGCCAATGGGTTGTTGCCCTTACAAAGGCTCAAATTCTGCTGACGTTTCAACATGTGTCATCCGATACTAAAGAAGGATTTGTTTTGGTTAAAAATAAACCAAATAAGCAATTGGAAGAAATTTATGATATAATTGTTCAAAATGATGAAATTATAACGGGCAAATTAAACACATATGCGTGCACAATCCGTCCTGGAATTTATAAAAATTTAGATATGTTATTGAACGAATTAAATAATTTAATGTGTGTAACATGACATTTTGAATTTAAAGTTGAAAATGGTGAATACGTGACAATCAAAAGAATATGCAGCGAGAGTACCTGTTCTGAATTTCAACATAAGTTATGCTTATCCAATAAATTGCAAAAAATTTTAGGATTTGAAACATTGAATCTTATATTCGATAAAAATACTACGATTGAATCTAAAAGGCCAGCTCACCTCTCAAATGGTCTACCATCTATGCTAATGATTTATACAGATATTTGTGAACCTTACGTTATAGGGGATGTTAAATCTCGAATGTTAAGAGCTGTGCCGTTAAGTACAGATAATTATGTATATGGTTTTACAATAATCAAAACATTCTCCCCTCCAATGTACCATTCGTTGTTATTCAACTCATTTCAGACTATTGAAATTGATATAAGAGATTAGTATGGCCAACCAATTCCATTTGATTATGGGACTTTGACCGTAACACTACATTTTAAAAAATCAGTGATTAAACAAAGAACAAAAAAAAATGAATAGATACGAGGAATATTTTAATGTACAAGTTGGTACAGGATATATTGGTGGAGGAGGAGGAGTCGGACGTGTTTACACAGGTTCTCTGTACCAGAGAAGTCACGGAGGTATCGGTTCGTTTTTGGCTGTTATATTTCGATGAGTACTCCCGCTCTTAACACGTGGCGCTAGGGTTGTTGGAAAGGAGGCACTGCGTTCAGGGATGAACATTGTGTCAGACGTGAGTTTGAAAAATACACCTATAAAAGAGTTGTTTCAAAACCGTATTAGAGAATCTGGTGAAATTCTAAAAAGAAAGGCTGAAGAAAAACTGGAAAAGCTGATGGAGGGGTCAGGATATAAAAGAGCTTATCGTCACCAACCGGTTCAGTTACAGTTGCTTGGAGGGCCTGGTAACATTGTAAAACGTGAAACAAAACTCCGAAAAAGAACAAAGAAAAGTGGAGGTGTAAAGAAGAAGAAGAATCGTGTGAAAATTGGAAGGGGTAAATCGAATGGTTTGAGAAGAAAGAAGAAGAAGAAAAGTAAGAGAAAAAAGAAAAGAACTTCTAGAGATATTTTTGATAGTTAAGATGGCATTCCTACATAGTCATTCATGTGAATGTTTGAAATAAGAACTACTTCTATCTGAAATTCCTCCTACACAAACCACCATAGAAGGTTCACATTGGATGACATATAAACCGATATCATCATTAACAAATGATGCGCCAATAGAGTTTGTATTACCTGATAATAATGATGAATATATCGATCTAGCACACACAATGCTAAGTCTCAGAGTTCGATTAAGTTGTAGTATAAATGAAACTGATTTGGATGGTACGGCTCTTGCCGCTCATAAAGCACTAGTGACCAAAACAGGACCTGTGAATAATTTTATGCATTCTTTATTCAATCAAGTAGATGTGTTTTTCAATCAAAAATTAGTATCTTCATCAAGTAATGCTTACGCCTATAGAGCATACATTGAAACACTTCTAAACTATGGACCTGCAGCTAAATCATCGCATTTGACGAGTGTTTTGTGGAGTGATGACACTGCTGGGACTATGGACAGTGTTGATACCACTAACGAAGGTTTTGTTGAACGCCGTAATTTTTTGTCGGCAACAAAAATTGTTGATTTGAAAGGCCATTTACATTCAGATGTATTTAATCAAGAGAGATTGTTATTAAATGGTGTGGAGGTTAGAGTTCGTCTTGTAAAATCAAGAGATCAGTTTTGTTTGATGGACCCTTCCGGTTATTTCTCTGTACAAATAGAGGAGGCAAATTTATTAGTTCGTCGTGTTAAAGTAAATCCTAGTGTATTGTTAGCACATGCACAAGCCCTTTCAAAGACAACAGCCAAATATCCTCTTACAAGAGTGGAAGTTAAAGCTATAACCATGCATAGTGGTATTCACGGTGAAACTTTGGACAATATTATTTTAGGACAGTTACCAAAACGGATTATAATTGGTTTTGTAAAAAACAATGCTTTTAACGGCGATAGATCGCTCAATCCTTTTAATTTTGAACATTTTAATATTAACTTTTTACGCTTATACATTGATGGTGTTCAAATACCTTCGAAACCACTACAACCAGATTTTAAAACGAACAACTTATACGTTGATGCCTACCATACTTTATTTTCTGACACAGGTATACATTTTCTCAACGAAGGTAATAAAATCACACGGCAGTCATATCCGAACGGTTATTGCCTGTTTGCTTTTGACCTCACCCCTGATTTGTCTGCAAATGATAACACACATTGGAATTTGGTTAAACACGGCAGCGTTCGTCTAGATGTACGCTTTGATGATCCTTTAACAAGTACGGTTAATTGTATAATTTATACCGAATATGATAATATTTTAGAAATAGACGCATCGCGTCAAGCAATCATTGATTTTAGTGGTTAGTGATTTGGAACAAAGATGTCGTTTTAGGAGTATATATATAAATAGCCTAGCCATAGCACTCATACATTAGTTGTAGTAAGAGCTATAAAAAATAGATGTTGACTATTACTCAGGCCTCAGGTCTATTTTTTTACAATGGATAGTCTTCAGATATTGAAAATTTTGTCACGCATGCGTGCACATACTGCTGATGTATTTCCGGCTGATCAGATACCTCGAGCATGGTCCAACCCAACAGCAATCGTCGTGAATACCGATGATCATACGAAACCTGGCATGCATTGGGTTGCTATATACGTAAATAAGTCGGGTGAAGCTTTATATTTTGATAGCTTTGGAAATTCGCCATTTATTGCTGAACATATTAACCGATTAAGAAAGAATTGTAAACATTTTCGTTGGAATGCGATACGTCTACAAGATTCGTCATCTGATGTTTGTGGACAATATTGTATTATCTTTTTACATTATATGTGTAGGGGTTTCGGTTTCAAGAAGTTTATAAATAATTTTTCTGATAATCTAACCAAGAATGACGATATTGTTAGAAAATTCGTACGTTGTAAAAAATTTGCTGACAGCGATTTCATTGGAAATGGTAGATACTCAGTCAGATGTTTGCAGAGCTCCAGTTCTAAAATGTTACTGCTGTAATATAACAACGAGTACATTCTTTACTCATGCAAACGCTGCTATTTCTTATTGCTCGGTTGACATGATACAAATTCTATTTAAACCAACGATGAAAAAGAATTGCTCACGACGGATGTTATTGTTAACAAATGTTGTCAGGTATGCGTTTATTTAAAAAATATTGAAATAGACGATTTTAAGCATATACTACAAGAAAATTGTATCGGGACACATGTATAACTTTATAAATATAGCATATAAAATTATGTTAAATTAACACGCATATGTAATCCTTTATTAATATGGTAAAATAAACTATTGAAAAATTGATTGTATTTATTATTTATTAAAAAAGAATCCTTAGGTCAGACTATATACCGCATTCTGGTACGCCATCCCCTACCCACATCTCACTCTTCCTCTACCCTAAAACCTCCTACTCTCAGGACAGAAAGTGGTCTGCATCCAATCTTAAATGACATAAACGTTTACGCTGCTATATTCATTTTTTTTAGTTAGATCAACGACAAAAGCCTTATAAAACTGGAAGGTTCTGGCTTCGTCAGATTTAATACGTTTGAATTCTACTATATTAGACGCCTTTGTATAACATTTCAATACATATGTAGTGAAATGTTACACTCTTCATCAGCGGTCGTAGCAAAAAAGTGCAAGCGCAACATCATCCACGTGTACGTGCCTTGATTACAGCGTTCGCGACTTTCGATGCGCAGAAAAAAGCAGATAGGAGAAGGAGGCAGAGAGATAGAGATAGAGAGAAGGAGAGAGAGAGAGAGAGAGGCCGCGTCAACCACGCGCGATGAGCGCATCAGCTGCGCGAGGTAGGCGCGAGAGAGAGGTACGCGGTCGTGACATACAACGAGCGACGCAGCTATAAAAAACGGTGAGAGAGAAAGAAAGAGAGAAAGGAGAGAAGGAGAGGAGAGAGACAGCCACGAGGTACTCGGTCGAGACACAGCGAGCGACGCAGCTATAAAAAACGGTGAGAGAGAAAGAGAGAGAGAGAGAGAGAGAGAGAGAGAAGGAGAGAAGGAGAGGAGAGAAGGAGAGAGAGACATCCACGCGAGAGAGAGAGAGAGGTACAAGGTCGAGACATACAGAGAGCGATGCAGCTATTAAAACGGTGAGAGAGAGAGAGAGAAGGAGAGGAGAGAAGGAGAGAGAAGGAGAGGAGAGAAGGAGAGAGAAGGAGAGGAGAGAAGGAGAGAGCGAAAGAGAAGGAGAGGGTGAAGGAGAGAGCGAAAGAGAAGGAGAGGGAGAGGGGGAGAGGAAGAAAAATTAGGAAAGAGAGAGAGAGAGAAAGGGTGGAGGTATAGAGAGAGAGAGAGAGAGTGTGTGTGTGTGTGTGGGGTGAGGCGGGGGGGATGGGGGTTCAATATTGGTGTAACTTTCTGTCGAATACACCCCCTCCTCACGGTTTCCCCCTCTTTTGGGGATCCGAGGGGAGGAGGTGGGAGGTTGACAGAAAGTGGCACCATATACTACTTACGTATCCTGCGCATGGATTCTTCTGGAAGCTGTCAGTCCGTGTCTGCTACGGTGTTGTACCTGCGCAGGATTTTGAAATATGTTTCGGGTGACTTTAAGTTTGCGTTGCTTCTTTTCTTTTTATTTTCTCGCTTGATCATAGTACATCCAGCGCTGCGAAAAAAATGAAAAAAGAACGACGTTTCTTAGGGGATTTCCGATTCGGATTTAACCTGACTCGCGAATTCGCTTATCGTTTGAGATTATTAGCGTGCACGACTTTGGTTGTTTTCTCGTTTCGAATCGTTATATTGTTAATTTCTCTATTGACGCTAACAATCTAGAACGGACCTGTGTATTCGATCGCGAATTTTTTGTTCTTTGGTTCCCATGAAGAAATATGTATCGCTTTCGTGCACTGTGCACTTATACACGTGTTGACACAGCTGTCCACTCGTCTCAATGATCAATCTTTTTCACGTGTTTTCGGAAATATTCAGTTAGCGTATGTATATTATACAAAATTAATTGTGCTGATTGCGACTCCACTTACATTGGTGAGACGTACAGACTTATCAAGGTGAGAGAGTTTGAGTGTAGGTGATGTATATAGAAACAAGATACCACTTCTCCTATCGCGGTCCATTCCTTTACTTTGAAAATATACAGATCATTTATAGAGAAGCGTCTATTTTCAGAAGAAGATTTTCTGAAATGCTTCATATTCAATTTTTCGAGAATACGTTGAACCGTGCCGAAGACACATGCTATGTGAAGGCGAATTACAAAAGTATTATCAATAATTTTAAATGTAGTCCGACATCTAAAAAATAATTTAATTGTAATGAGGTCTCAGCGTCTGTTGGGTTGTCGTTTATTATTAGGTAGGCAGACCAGTGGGATAGGTGGCTTCTTAAATCCAGCTAACATTTATCGATAGTATTGGCTGGTAGATCGATGCGGAACGTCCCATTGAGAGAGGGGGAGAGTCCGGGTGGTTGTCACGAGGCCTGATCATGCTGGTATTGTATTCAGTACAGCTATGATCGTGACGTCGACTTGGTGGCGCGGATTCTCTCGCTCGCTCGATGATTCGTACTTGCCCCCTCTCTTGCCGATATGCTGTATGCTTTGTACGGCGCGATAGCGCTTGGGAGTTTTAAAATATGTTCGACATTGTATGTGTTCGTTCTCCCACTCTTATTTTTGCGAGAGCATGCAGTTAGCTGTAAGGTTAATCTGATCACAGTCTGTAATCGGCACTCTCCGGTGTCGTATCATCAGCCGGCGACACCGGGAGTGTCTGAAAAAATTTGTACAATTGCATTTTTTTTGTATCGAGTCAGTGGAAGGTCCGGATCTATACGATTTTTCAGTTTATTTTTATTGACGTTTTATTTATTTATTTATTTATTCAGTTTTTTGTTTTATTGCTTTAAGCTTCTACAATCTGGAGTATTTTTGCGTCGATATTTTGTTGTAATTAAGCATCATTGTTATTATTATTTGGTAATTTTAATTTGTTTATTGGTTTTAAACTATTGTAAATTCAATCTGTATAATTTTCAGATTCCTTTTAATATTGTAGAGCCTCGAAGAGGAGCCTTACTGGGCTTGAAACGTAGGCATCAATAAAAATCATTGGCTCGAAGAGATGATTAGATTCTCAATTATTTATAATCTCAAGAAAAGAATTTTTTTTACTATTTAAAAATATTTTTTCAGATAGCAAATCCAATTTTTTGGTTCTGACAAGTGATATTTAGATAAAAAAAGATATTTTTTGGTAGTCCGTAGTGAACTTTCACTTTTTCTACTATTAAGGCAAAAAATCCCTATCCTACAACGTAAACTATTTTGCTTGGCAAATAAAGAATATATTTATCTACCTGTCTATCCATGTCTATAGTGCAAAATGCTTTCCTGAGGATCTACGAATTGTTTAAAATCAGCAAAAAATGCAAACATACCTTATTTTACGAACTTTGGCCCTCTGTGACTTTGTAAGTTATAGGCATAAGTATAAATGTACGATTTTGTCTTCGGATAAAGCGAGAATGTTGAGTCATGGCGACAAGAGTATATCGACGGCTGACGTTAAAAGGCTGCTTATTCAGAGTCTGACTGGAGAAGCTGCTTATTCAGAGTCTGGTTGAAGAAGCTGCTTATTCAGAGTCCGTTACAAGAAGCTGTTTATTCAGAGTCCGTTTCAAGAAGCTGCTTATTCGAAATGACTTTATTTTTTTCAAATTTTGTAGTGGCTACCCTGCGAGAATTAAAAATCGGCTTTACGGCGGAAATAAGCAGTGAAAAAAATTGGAATAAAATCGGAAAAATCCGGAAAAATTCGGAAATATTGTAATAAATTCGGAAATTGGAAAAAATTCATAAAAACCGGAAAACTCGAAAAAATCATAATAAATTCGGAAAAATTAGTGGGGATGCATTCAAAAGTCCACTATCATATATTTATGCACACACACAGATAAACACACACATACACACACAAAATTATTATGGTAAAAGTATTACATATAATCATTATTATTCCGAATATAAAATTCTTATTATAATTATTACAAAAATTTTTTCGATTTTTCAAATATATTGTATAGATTTATTTCATTTTTTTCTCAAATTACCCCTCTTCTATTATTTCTGATTTTTTCCAAAATTTTCCTGATTTTTCCGAATTCTCTCCAAATTTACGAATTTTCCGAATTTTTTACGATTTTCAAATTTTTTCCGATTATCACGAATTTTTCCCCCCAATTTTCCCGAATGTTTTACAATTTCCGAATTTTATCCGATTTTTACAAATTTTTTTCTATTTTTCCGAATATTTCCCGATTTTTCCGAATTTTTTCCGATTTTTAGGAATTTTTGCTCGATTTTTCCGAATTCCCCCGATTTTCCCGATTTTCCGAACTTTTTCTGATTTTTTTCACCAAGTTGTTTTCGCCAAGTTCGTGAGTAATTCATTGCCCGAATCACCCTCTCTCCATTTCCAATTATATTGGGGCAGAGCTAGCTAGTCGGCAACCTCGCCTCGCTTTCAACGAATCTCGTGAAAGGAGTCGCGAGACTCTGATACTCACGAGGAGTGTCTGGCAACTAACGGAAATCTACGAGGAGATTCACGGGAGCGAGACTGGTAAGTAACGGTGAATAACGTACGAAAAATTAAACGTTACCGTATATAATTTTGTATACAAATATATCTTTAGAAGTTAGTTGCAGAACAGTTTATTGACAGCTAAAAAGGTACATCTGAAACCTCTGCACATACATATATTTATTTATACAGATTCGTCACGAATTCATGCAGGAATTCATGTTGGATACGTATACATAACATACGTTTCTGTGCATGAGATCGTGTAGATTACCTTGCATATAACATTCCACAGTAATATGTACCATTAATATGCATGATTCTGCGCATTTTCTACAGATTTTTGTATGGATTTTTTTCATAAGAGGTAATTCTCTGCATGTTTTGGTACATAACACAATTATTCTGAGAATGAAAAGAATTCTTTGCATTATAGACAGAAACCTACAGTAATATGGGCAAGAATCTATGTTTACTGTTATACATAAGTCGTATTTCTGCATTCACATACTTTTTTTTTACATATTTTCCTGTCAAAATATTTGTACAAGTTTGTGCACAAACATTTTTATGCATTCCCATATCGTGTCCGAAAACTCTGTACAAATATTTGTTCATTATCATGCAGAGATTCTTTACGAGTTCATGCATCATGTTATATGGGTTTTGTGCAAGTTTATGTACATTTTCATACATATAATCATGTATATCTTTGTACACAAAAGTCTGCAAAGTTTCCGTCGTGTTACCGTGCACAAAAACCTACACGTTTTTCTGCAGATTATTTTCATAAGGATAATCTCGCTATTTCAATTGGTGCTTTTATTTTCAAAATTAAATCATGAATTACTTTCATATTCTCTTTTGATAATGAATAAGACATGTCATGCAAATCAAACCAGTACTTGGTAAACTACTCCGCTATACCTAAACAGATGCAGTGCATAGCATCAGGCACAAAACCTGAAATTAAATTAAAAGAATTTAAATTAGAACAGATGGTCTATTGATTCCACGAAAAGGAAATGCAGAATTAATACTTAATTACATATTTTGTGATTTTAATGACATAATAAATAAAGACGTAACTGAATGTAAAGAGGAAAGCTTCAAAGAATCAAATGATTGTCAATTAAGTATTGTTATGACCAGCGCGATTCGAGATGTTCGAATCGCGCATAGCAACCGCTGCAACTTCGCGGCTGTTATTGTATTTTGTTTATCAGTCTAGCGCTGACAGCTATTCGATTTGCATGTCTAAGCTTGAATAATAAAGTCGTTCTTGTCTATCTTTTCTATAAATAAGAGTGTCAATAATCATTATCCTAACCCGATCATAACATTTTGGGGGCTCGTCCGCAAGTGAACGTATTACCCAGTGAATGAAGTTAAGATCGGGCACGATGACCTTAACCCGTACACCGCCTCCTTCCCCGCCCCTCATCACAGTCTCTGAGACTTCACAAGCTGATACGCTTCCGCCACCTACTCACACATCACCAACGGTGGAACAACCTTCACTCGCTGATGAAATTACCCAACTTCGACAACAACTCCGGCTTGCCGAATCTACACTTGAAGAGTGCACATTGGAGGTTACCCAGAATCAGAGCTTCTTCAAGAACGTCACCTCCGTGAAGAAGCAGTCAAGAAGATCGAAGTTAAGTATTCTTCTCTTCTTACTGAGTCAACCGCAGAAATTTCTAGGCTTAATTCTCTCCACAGAAAAACATTAGCCGAAATTGATCGACTCACGTCGTCTTCATCTACTCGTCGCGAATTATTTACCGGACCTGGCTCTTCATCATCAACTGCCGACAACTCCCGATTACTGCTCGTCAACAGAACTCTACTCACGGATAACGAATCTCTTCGTCAGCAGTTACGAGAGCTAAGTTCTTCGTCCAATCCTAACACAAACACAAACAGTTTCACTAACAATCTGGGTTATAATCATAAGTTAGACGATTACGATGGATCAACACCTCTTCGAGAATATTTAATTCAATTTCAGGTTATGGCTAGAATTAACAATTGGTCTCCAGAAACTAAAATGGTTGCTCTTATTTCTAGTTTGAAAGGAAAAGCAAAGTCCATTTTAACTGAATCTGATATTTCTTCTTCTAATTTTGAGAATTTGATCTCTAGGTTAGAATTAAGATTTGGAGATAAACATATGGAAGCAACATACTATGCACAATTTCAAACTCGTCGTCAACAGTTTAGTGAAGATTTTCAAACGTTTGCTTCTGACTTAGAACGACTAGCAGCATTAGTTTTTCCCGAATGTTCTCTTGAGATTCAAGATAAATTTGCTTGTTCTCAGTTCATTACAGGTATCTTTAATAATTCTATCAGACAAACTCTCCAATTAGAAAGGATAAAATCATTAAAAATAGCTCTTACTCGTGCCATGGAAATAAAAGCTATTTTTGATTTTAATAAGAAATCTCAACATCCTATGAGTAATTCCACTCAAAATGCCGGGGTTAATTCATCCAACCCTCCATTCAAACCTCATTCATCTGCAGATTATTTAAAAAATGTTGAATGTTGGCAATACGGAAAGAAGGGCCATTTGAGAACATCTTGCCCAACAAATGAACAGGGAAACTAGATTGTGTTGGACTTTCTGGAGCGAGTTCGACAAAGTTTAGACAGACTCCATCCAATATTTGTATTAGAAGAATTAATGAGAATTTAAAACATTTTTACTTTGATGGTTTAGTTAATAAAAAATCTTGTAATTTCAAATTAGATTCCGGTTCAGATATTACCATTTTAAATTCAAAATTTGTTGATACTAATGACACAAGAATTCCCATTAATTCGAATTTACTTCGTTATCCGACAGGAGAAATAGTTCCAGTACAATTTTTGATCTCTGCAGTTATTGAATTAGGAATTTATTCAGCTACTTTAGATATTTATGTAATGGATATGGTTGACGATTGTATTCTTGGAGGTGATTTTCTTCATTTAACTGGATTAACAGATTCTATTACTAATTTAATTCGAACTCCAAATTTAATCACCAATGTTGTAAATCCAGTTCAAGTGGCTAGGATAGATAATTCATTTGAGAATTTACCAGAAATTATTCAGAATGTTTTCGAAAAGAATATTGATGAGTTAGACCATAATCAACGTGACAAATTTTCGAGTTTATTACTGGATTTTAAAGACCTTTTTGAAGATCATGATATTTCTGGACATTGCAATATCGTAGAACACAAAATTCAATTACTTCATGATCATCCCATTAAATTACCTATTCGTAGACCACCTATTCATCAGGAACAAGAACTTGACAATTGTATTTCTGAAATGCTTTCTCAGGGTGTTATTGAAGAGTCGGATAGTTCTTATTGTTTTCCTGTTGTTCCAAAAAAGAAGAAGGATGGTTCTACTCGTTTCTGCATCAATTTCCAAAAGTTAAATGCAATCACCATTACAGATTCTTACCCTTTACCTAGAATTGATGACACTTTGAACAAATTAACAGGATTTTCATGGTTCAGTACTTTAGATTTAAAAAGTGGTTATTGGCAAGTCAAAATTCGGAAAGAGGATAGGAAATATACAGCGTTTTCTATTGGAAAAGGTCTATGGCAGTTTAAGGTAATGCCTTTTGGCCTGACGGATAGTTTTACTAAGTGGGTAGAGGCTTTTCCTCTCTCGAATATGAGGACTAAAACAATTGCGGAAATTTTCGTTAATGAAATTGTTTGTCGTTATGGAGTCCCGTTAGAAATTAACACAGATCAGAGTACAAATTTTGATTCTCGCTTAGTGAAAGAATTAGCAGTTTTACTAGGAGTTAAGAAAACTAGAACTTCACCTCTACATCCTCAAGCAAATGGTCAGGTAGAACGTCAACATCAAACACTTTTACAATACCTCATAAAACATGTACACGACACTCAAAAAGATTGGGACCGTTGGGTATCTCTCTTTTTGTTAGCTTACAGATCCTCAAAACACGCAACAACCGGAGCTACACCAGCAGAAATGTACACCGGCTTCGACCTCCGACTTCCTTTGGACTTAATTCGAGGGTGTCCACCAACAGGAATCTTGGTTGAAGAGGATGAAAATTATGTACACCAACTGCAAAAGAAACTTCACTCACTACATCACCTGGCTCGAGACAAAATATACCTTCAATCTGAAAGAACAAAATCTTGGTATGACCAACGGGCTCGCAACGTCGAATACACCCCTGGACAGAAAATTTGGTTCTTCAACCCTCAAAGAACCAAAGGCAAAGCACCCAAACTGCAATCGAATTGGGTTGGTCCTTGGGAAGTCGTCAAGAAGATGAACAACGTGGTTTACTGTATTCGTCGTTCCCCAAGACATAAGTCCAAGATTTTTCACATCAATCGTCTTGGCACCTTTTCCGAGAGACACCCCGATTTGGCTGCTAACTGCTCTGCTCATGGTTTTTGAGCCATGGTTTTTTCCATGAGCGTGAAGGTGAATACCGGAGCAGAGACTTGAGAAGGGTACCATGGCTTGTCATTCCCCCCCACTCATGTCTGAAGATCACTCTTAACAAACCGTGAAGAAATGAGACGAAAAAGGAAAGGAATAAGAACGGAAGAATAAAGTACAAATTGAAGCTTGGACAGTCAGAGAAAAGATTGGATCGCATGGTTTTTCAAGATGGGAATATTCCTTTTCAAGAGACGGGTCCAATTCTATTCCTGTAAGTGATGATTGGAATTGACCTGTAAGCATGGCTCGGTAACTTGATGCCCGGCGTGGATCAAGGTAGAGGATGTTGGTGATTCCTGTAAGTCATCATTGGAATTTAGAAGAGGATCAACCCGGTTGAAAGGAAATTCGGTGAATGTGGTTACTTGGACGAAGATTAAAAGATTGTGGTTACTAGAATGAGATGGGTCCGACTGAGCATCCTTGAAGGAAGTTTGAATGGAAAGCTAATACAGAAAGAAGACTTAAGATTGTCGGGACGACAATCTAAAGAAAAAAGGGAGAGCAATGTTATGACCAGCGCGATTCGAGATGTTCGAATCGCGCATAGCAACCGCTGCAACTTCGCGGTTGTTATTGTATTTTGTTTATCAGTCTAGCGCTGACAGCTATTCGATTTGCATGTCTAAGCTTGAATAATAAAGTCGTTCTTGTCTATCTTTTCTATAAATAAGAGTGTCAATAATCATTATCCTAACGCGATCATAACAGTATAATGGAAAATGAATATATAGATGAAACTTTTATATTAAATACATCCGAATACGACAATAATGCATTGTCTTATATATCTGGATACGTTCTTAAAAAAGTTCTTGAACTGGTTGAAAATTGTCCAGAATGCGAGAAAGCTCTTATTGCTACGGAACCATCTGTCGAGCACTCATTTACGCAGTTTAAAGAAATTAATGATTACGAAAATCACCTAATGTATTCCAGTAAAAAACTATCTAATTTTATCAACAGTGTTCATATCGATTTGTATAAATTGTAACGTGGAATTTTCCCGCCTACGCGGGGATTCCAGTTATTTACAAAGTATTTCTAAAATACGCGGCTTTCTTCCTTCACTCTGGCTCGTGGTATTCCTGCAATGGTGAAAAGCGGGACTGTGGTGGCAATCAGGTCGACAAATTATTAACACCAATATTTAAAATAATAAATCACAAATATATTATAGCTATCTCTTTACAAATTCACGTATGCAAACAAATTATCTGATTCGAAATAAAACATGGACACGCGGCCATATAACTATCTCCGAGACCCAAGGTTTTGCGGCAGCTGAAATGGGCCGCGAAATTTCCTCTACGATAAATACTCGGAATCGAAGGGGAAAACTGCTCGTTTCCTGTAAATCGCGAAAATCCTCTATAGTATTACCACCACAAGAATAGGGAAAAACTGCTCCGTCCCGTAATCGCGAAAATATCCTCTACGCTCTTACTCCTCTACCTAATTTCCGCAATATACGGCCAAATATTCCTCTATAGTTGTAGTCGACTAGATTCCTTCAATATCCTTTCCTCCAAAAACAAACCGTGGACTCCAACCAGGGAAAAAAAACAACCAGAGAGATAGACGGTATAACGCTTCCCAAGCTTCTTCAAAAATCTCGTTCACCGGACCAAAATGGCGTCACCGAAAGAAAAGGCAATTATATACTGAAAAACGACTATCTGCTGCAAGCACCAGTGACGGAATGGCCGAGGCCGACGCTCCGCTTGAGGAAAGATGCCGCGTTTTCCCACCCGGCCTCCTTCTTCACGGAAACGCAGACCTGGCCTCCAAAATTACACAATTGGCCCTTTTTCCTAGAATAATGCCCTGTTGGTTTATCAGAACTACCACTAATCTATTTCCTTATCTATGAATTTTCCCCAGCGCCCTCTTTTCTAAATCCTAATTATTCATTGGCTTAGAACTCGATTATCGTCCTCTATGTATTTCCTCAATATGCAAATTCGCGCCCCCTTCATGGATATCGATCAATCAATCAATCATGTCGATATCCATCCGGTGGCTCCACCTGTAGATAAACTGTAGGGCGCCCGGTATTCAAAAATCCTCTATCATCAATGATGTAATCATAGGACAACATCTATCGAATCACCAACGTTGCCTAGCCCATACATTCCTCTATACGTCTCTATGACGTCCGCGAGTCAACATAAAGTCAACTCTGAGCGCTCCAAACGCCATCAACGCCACTATATCCCTCTCTTTCTTGCTCAAACGCACGCTCTCTCTCTCTCTCTCTCTCACACACGCTCGACTCCCACTCTCGCTATACCTTCTCTCTCCCGCGCGCTCCAACTCTCTCTCTCTCTCTCTCTCGCTCACGCTCACATACATAAAGCCGCATGCATGTAACCGCGTGCGCGCAGCCGCCGTCTCGCTTTCTGCTATGCCCCCTCCCGAGCACCGACGCGCTGCGCAGGTGCGACTCGAGATCTCACATCCTGCGTTCCGCACCCGGTCGGTCAGAGGCAACTCCTGCGAGCGCCATCGAGCGCTGGCTCCGCTCCAGGAGCTGTCAACTCGCCGAGAGTGAGTCAGCTGGCCGTGCAATAATGTTCACGACGCAGCAATAATTATTGCTACATCGCACAGTACGCTGATGCGCATAGACATCAATGAAATTTTGAGAATTATTTTAAAACAACATTTTATAATAAATTTAAAGATATACATATTTTTTGTCGTAAGCACGACATCTTTCAACAAATTTAAAAATTCTCCGTGCATTTTTTAATATTTAAGTATTGTAAAAACCGGAATAAGGACCGGAATAAGGACATGAAGAAAAAATGAAAAAATTTAAAAATAAATAATTATGATATTCACTTATTGGTATTTATGAAAGCGCTGCGTGTGTTCATTGTACAAACAAATTGTAATTATTAATAAGCATTACTTTTATATTTGCGTAAAATAGATTAAAATGATGTATCGATACTGTACATAAATATATATAATTATTACGTTTGTAAACATATTAATCTCGATAACAAGATTTTTACTTTATAACTATTTAAATGTACATACCTCATGAAATAAACATTCTTTTACTGCGTATTATATTTTTTTATTTATACAGATCGTGCGGACCAATCGTCATCAAACAGTTTAAAGAAAAACCTCCGACTAAAACGATTTAGTTATATTTGAAATAAGTAAAATATTTACTTTATTACTTATTTTCTAAATAAATCGTAATTTAGAATTAAAAATCAAGTTCAAAATAATTTTTTAAATGGAAACACTAAGATCGAGAACTTTGCAATTGTTTAATACTTTACACACAATACTATCGGTAAAACAAGCTATACATCTTCACTGCAAGAACTTTCAACACCAACTGTCAAATTCTTATAACGCGCAGAAGAAGCCACAGGAAGAAGCTGTCATAAATTCAACACGTGTGCCGGCTCACAGGTCCGGTTCATGAAAAAGGACATGTGGGGCGATTCTGCGTAGTAAAAATTTCTTTGAATTTTTATTTGTTGAACTAAACTATAATTATCTCGCTTTAACGTAAATATACGATATGCTATTTAGGTTTCATTTGTAAAAAACTTTTCGAGGTGCGAATTTTTCTTATTGCCTACGACACGGCAGTATTTGCATGGGTCGTGGCAGACATATTTGTTTCCACTTCTCCCATCTACAGCTTCACCCCTCTGCTATCGATCGATACTTCAACTCCAGCGCCGACAACAAGGTGTTTCTACATCAAATAAACATAACAATTAACATTTTAATCAACAATTAATTGACAACATTTCATAACAGACATAATGGATCAGCTAGGAGGAACGGTCTATTTTTCTATATTTGACCTTGCGTCAGGGTTCCAACAAATACCCATGGCACCTGAAGATTGTTATAAGACAGAATTTACCAAAATAAATGGTCATTATGAATACAAAAGAATGCCAGAAGATTTAAAAAACGCCACAGCCACATTTCAGCGGTCAATGTAAAAAATCCTACGCGGCCTGCAAAATATGGAAATGCTAGTATGTTTAGATGACATTATCGTCTACAGTAAAGACCTTAAACAACATGAACAAAGAATACGAAATCTCATGGAAAGATTAAGACAAGCTAAACTTGTGCTACAACCTGACAAAATCGAACTTTTCAGAACAGAAGTTGTATTTTTGGGACACATAATCAGTGCACGAGGCATTGAACCAAACCCAAAAAAGTCGAAGCAATGGCAAAACTACCACGACCAAAGTGCAGAACAAACATTCAAGAAGTTTTAGGAATGTTTGGATATTACCGAAAATATATACCAAAATTTTCAGACAAAGCAAGGCCATTAACTGCCTTACTATAGAATAACAAAAAATGCGAATGGACACAAGAATCTGAAGACGTTTTCAACGAATTAAAACAATGTCTCATCAGTGAACTGTTTAAAAAATGAAAAACGGATTGCATTGGTAGTTTTTGTTTAACTATCTATACTGAACTGTACACTTGTAAGTATCAATACTTCGCATTCCCATTTTCTATTTACTCTACTTCGATATATTGTTGTGTCCATAAAAATCAGTTGAAGTTATCACTTCTGTCGCGCGTACCTTGACGCACACTGTTTTTATATACAATACACACGTAGTGTTAAAGAATAAGTATCATATATACATATGATGATACAATAAATAACTAGTGAAGTGATTTTATTTTCAAAAATATATGTTAAGACATCTTACAAACATGACTAATAGACTAGAATTAGATAAATATTTAGTTTTACTTTTTTATAAATCGTACATCATATAATGAAAGATTTTGTGAACTGACTCTTTGTTAAAATGTTCTCTTTTATTTTTCAGGTTTTTTTTATTGGAAAGCATACGACTATCAGAATTTATAAGGAAAGAATTTTCTTGTGATGTGATAAGCTAGAGACGTGTCAAGAACGTAAAAAAACAATTATGAATCTCTTCGAGCAAACGTGAAATTTATTCTTAAAGCCGACGTTACGAGCCGATGCAGCTCCTCATGAGGGCTAAAAAGTCAAAAAAAGGTTTTACAAAAATCATAATAATATGCATAGTATGTGTGAATATGTGTATAACACAATATTCAAAGACTTTATCCCTCGGTGTTTTTTAATATTTTATAAAAGAGTCTATCGATCTCTCCGAGGCAATTGCCTTTATAAAATATGCATAGTTGTTTTTTTTACATTCTACAATATTCGAGCGATAGAAGCATCATATATATTTAAGTGTCAAGAATATTTAATTTTTCGTGCAAGAATGTTTCTATTTTTCCATGTGACAAGCTAGTGAAAGTGTTGTATTTTCAGCGTTTAAGTATCGAAGAAAGTTTCTACAGAATTTGCAGTCGATGTGGTTATTACAAATTATTATCATTGTAATATTTAACCTAAATAATATTTTTAAAAAAGTAACCAACAATTCAATCAAAGTAAAAAGTACTTTTATTCAAAAAAAATTTATTATTATGTTTAGAAGAACAACTGGTTTACAGTGAGCGTTTTCTTATTTTGATTCCATCTACTAAATGTATCCATTTAATGATGGTTCACTAAATATATGAACTTTGACAACTTTTACGGATTGTAATAAAACTTTATATTTAAGAACTGTTTCTGTCGTAACATTTATTATGGTTACATATAATAAAATTACAAAATCGCGAAATCAATTACAAAATATTACAATCGCAAGTGTTCATGCTATCTACGCTACTAGGTTTGATAGTTAATTAGTAAGGTAATGTGATCGGTTTAATTAATCACAGAGATTCCATCACAATTTTCAAAGGTTTATTTGTTGGACCATTTTTGCAACAATCAAATATTTAAGCTTTCAAAGTTTAAAAACTCAAATCTGGTCCAGCGGATAAACCTGAAACTTGTTATGGAATCTCTGTGACTAATTTACTTAATGAAAAATTTGTTCTTTTCAATATCCAGGGAGAACGAAGTATAACCATAATACAGATGACCGTACCTTTCTTTTCAGGGAAGTATACTTTCTGCTATCTAAAAGGTAAAAAGAACACAGGAGTTGTCAAACCCGTCAGTCGAAAGGATAACATGAGAAATACTAAGTTGATACCATTGACCAGTTTTAAATGTTATAATTTTCAAACTTGTAAATGTTAATATTTCAAAACTGTTCAATGGTATCAACTTAAAATTTCTCATAGTATCCTTTTGACTAATGTGTTCTTTTTGCCTTTTAGATAGCAGAAGATGTATTTCCGTTAAGAACAAGGCACACTCATCCATATTCTGGAGGCTGGTTCTACTTCGTACTCCCTGGATACTGAAACGGACTAATTTTTCACTAAATAAATTAGTCACAGGGATTCCATGACAACTTTCAGGTTACGTAGATAAAAGTATAATAGAAGTGTACGCTTAAAAAAAGTTTTGTGAACTTATAATAAATTAAGAATTATTATAATTATGTTACCTTAAAACAAAAATCTGTGAGGGGAAATTTGTATAAATACAAAAAAACAATAGTAGTATATGCTTCATCAAAATTTTATGTATACTTAATAAGATAATAATTATTACAATTTCGTTTCTTCACTAAATCTAAATTGAAACTGGATTATCATTAAGTCATCTCTAAAATCAAAATCCGAGCTGTTGACCGTATCTGAAAACTTAAAATAAAATTTACAAAAAGTATCATTTTTTAGAACAAAACAAAATAAAATTAATATAAAAAAACTTATCTAACTTAATCTAGGTGGCATTTTTGATGAACAAATAGAACTAAAGACGGCAAACTACAATGATAACTCAAAAAAATTGATCCAATGATATGCTTATTTGCCGCATAATTAAAAGATCGAACGATTTAATTTGATAGTCTCATAAGAAATATAAACAAATTTAGTAGACGCTACGTAAACAGTAGCTCACAGAACTGGACAAAGTGACTCACTTGAAGTGCACGGTATAAATTCAAATTAAAGAATATTGTAGATTGTAATATCATGGCCCTGGCCAACGCCACTAGTCAGTACTGCTGCCGCAACCGCGAGCGCGAGTTTCAAAAGTAGAAAAATGTTTTAATTCAGGAAATGAACTTAATTGGAACTGGGCAAATAAAAACAAGTGAGTTTTAAATTTAAACAGACAAATCAACTTAAACCGTCTGACTCTCTCTATATATTATCAAAAAATGTATATTTATAGAGTTTGGAAAAATGCAATAAATAGATGAAAGTCTCGGACTCGATTGCCTCTGAAGGTCCTCCCTCTGTCTTTCATTGACTGCATTGATTTTCTTTGGGTTTTGCATTGGTCGCTTTTCTTCTCTCTTCGCGTCTTGAAATTTGTATGTGGAGTTTCTTTTTGCGTGACGTCGTTCAGTTTTCGGTTGCAGCTCCTTTGCCAGATATTGCCAATACGTGGCTGTTGTGGCGCGTTTCTTGAGAGTGGTTGCAGAGTCTCGCATCTCAGGTTTTCTGAGAGGCCATAAATTTGGAGAAAGCTGTCAACGAATTTCTGTTGTGAATTGATCTATTGTTTTAGATTTCGAGTTTTGTGCGGTTTCCTGTTTATGCGCATGAGAACGACCGTTGGTTTCTGGTTTGTACGGTTCCAGTCTATTGGATATTGAGTGATCTTAGATTTTGGAATTACCGCGTAAAGGGAAATTTATTCGCGACTACACCGCCGCAACGACTCTATTGGATTATGTTACAACATATCATTCAATTGCGTCCTATCCTATCCCGGAATATCTGATTCCGTCATTCCTGACTGTTCCGTGTTAAATGCTTATTGTTGTAAATGTTGAGAGTGTTATCTACAATCCCTATTACAAAATCTCAGGTGAAACCTCAGATGATATTTCAGGTGACATCTGACCTGAGGCCTAACGCCAAAATCTTATCTAACTGATTTTTATAAATTTTTCATTTATTATATATCTAAAGCCGTTCGTAATGAATTGGTGACAATTTTTTAAGAAATCGAACTTGCAAAATTTTTTAAAATTTGACCTTTAGAATTTTATCGAATTTCGGACTTCGATAGATATGGTACAATTTATTAAAAATTTTCGAAGTTCGAATTTTTCGAAAATAGTCACTAATTGACTAAGAATGGTATTAAATATATAATAAACGAAAGATCGGTAAAAATTGGTTAGATGACATTTTTGCGTGAGGTGTCAGGTGAGATGTCACCTGAGATACCATCTGAGCTTTTGCAGTAGGGATGCATTGAACGGATCATGACGGAGTGGAATTTTTTTCAATGCCTGGTTAGATGATTTTAGTTAATATATTGCTGTTCATAAATAAATTCTATGTTAAAAGCCAAAACGCTTTAAATACAACCTACCTTAAAAGCTAAAAATTCATAATATATTTAATAGATGTTGATATAAGGTAAAATAATATTTGGAGTGTATATTTAAAAAGACTAATTTATTTAAAGTACATTTGAGAGAGAGGGAGAGGGAGAGAGAGAGAGAAAGAGAGAGAGAGAGAGAGAGAGAGAGAGTGAGTGAGTGAGTGAGTGAGTGAGTGAGTGATACTTTCACTAGCAAGTCGGATAGGCACGTGAATGGAAAAGACCGACGCTTACAGTATAGTTACGCAAATACATACTAGCAAGTTTATACTATATAGGTTATATATACATAACTATATACAATAAGAATAGCACGAATATTCAAAATCAGAAATTCAATATATTAATTGAAATTCACAAAAACTATATCAGATATTAACTATAACATGGTTGTTAAATGTATTGCATTCCTTTTAAAAGTAGTGTAATCTCCTCCTCCCATCCAAACAAATCTTTTCGAGGTAAAAGACTGGCAAGTAAATAATTGATCATCTCAGGATAAAATGGTTGCTCTTATTTCTTGATTAAAGGGAAAAGCAAGATCAATTTTGGTTGAGACTGATTCATCCTCTTTTGATTTCGAAAATTTAGTTTCTAGATTAGAATTGAGATTTGGTGACAAACATATGGCACCAACTTACTACTCGTAATTACAACATCGTCGTCGCAGAACAATCTGAATTATTCTCAAGCTCAACAGAAAGGAATTAACTATTCTAATACTGAACCCAGAGGTTTTAAAAATCTCAAGATTTTTTCAAGAATACTGAATGTTGGTAATATGGTAAGACAGGACACCTTAGATCTCATTGTCCAAATCAGGCAAATAATCAGGGAAGCTAGATTATGTTGAACTTTCTGGAGCGAGTTCAACAAAATTTAGAAAGATTCCATCAGATTTTTGTATTGGAAGAATTAATGGGAATTCAAAACCTTTTTATTTTGATGGTCTTATTTTGATAGCCTCATTTTGATGGCCTAATAGTAAGTCTTATAATTTTATACGAACAGAATATTTAAATTTCATATTTCATTGTAAATGATCATCCTGGACAGATGCTATAAATTTCATGAAATAAGGAGATAGCAACTCATTTTCTGAATTACTAACTATGGCGCCACGTTATGCACATGTTAATAACTAGTCATACGACACCCCAGCGTACAGGCTATATACACCTTTCACATGCTATAATTTGATCGAGTGTTTATGTGAACACATACATATATTTCTAATCCTTCCTCAATTTAAACGGTTATTTATTTATTTCAAAACAATTACTTTTTATAACAAAAAATTTGCCAATTTATTTCTTGATATCATAACTTTCTTGTCTTAAAATTAAAATGAGAATTTGTGTAAAATCGAATTCAATAATCACACAAACCAAAAATTTAACTGGAACTTTTACTCCTGAACGATAGCGAAGTATTCGTGAATTGATGGGAATCCTTCAATCATTAAAATCTATAAATTTTGAATTTAAAATAGTGACATCTGAACCAGAATCTAATTTAAAATTAAAAGACTTTCTATTAGGCTATCAAAATGAGGCCACCAAAATAAGGCCATCAAAATAAAAAAGTTTTGAATTCCCATTAATTCTTCCAATACAAAAATCTGATTGAGTCTTTCTGAATTTTATTGAACTCGCTCCAGAAAGTCCAACATAATCTAGCTTCCCTGATTATTTGACTGATTTGGACAATGAGATCTAAGGTATCCTGTCTTACTGCATTACTAACATTCAGTATTCTTGAAAAAATCTTGAGATTTTTGAAAACCTCTGGGTTCAGTATTAGAAGAATTAATTATGGAGGTTCCCCAGGTGGTTTTTCCGTGACGCTTATTGGAGTATTATTGGAATATTATTGAAGGAGTTGTCATAACTTTCATTGATAGCATTTTTTGGAGGGAAAACGTATAGGTAGAGGTCAAGATTTATCTCGAGTGCGTAGTGAACATTTTTCGCGTTTTCAGAGGACCGGGCGGACATCCCTTTTGTCTGTTATTTCTTTTAAATTCACCGTAGAGGATTTTCCGTGGCCTCTTTGATATTTAGCGGAATGCCACTTGTCTGATTGTAGTTAATTATGTGGCCGTTAGGCCCATGAGATTATTGAAAATCAGTTATTGTTGTTTGCCACGAAGTAACTATGTACTGAGAATTGAGTAGAATATATATCCTCGAATATCATATATTAATTATTTGTGTTAATTTTTGTTCACCCAATTGCTACCACATTCCCGCTTTTCCGCCTTTCAAGACTTTATGAGCCAGGATAAGGAGTCAGCCGCGCACAAATAAACAAATTGTACACTAACTGGAATTCCCGTGCGGGCGGGTAAAATTTCACGTTAAAAACTTCTTTAACACAATGACATGTAGCAGTCTCAGTCTCTTCTAGTCGAATTCTTAGTTGCTTAACCTCGTTATCCTCTGGTGATAATGTCGTTGCTGATGAAAGATCCACCACTTTCTTCGGGAAGTTGAGGTGGAAACATGTTTGCAGCTTACTTTATTGGTGATCTCAGTGTCATTTTCTTTATCGAACGTAACAGCATAAGTTTTCTCAAATATCCCGGACGAGCCCCCAAAATGTTACGCTTAGAGATGGGAAATAAGTAATTCACACGTTTATAGGAAAAGAAACTAGAAAGGACTTTATTTATTCACGCGTTAGTTCTGATTAACTGTCACAATGAAACTAACTAAAACAATAACAACCGCGAAGTTGCTGCGGATCCTATGTGCGATTCTGAGCGTTCGAATCCCGCCGATCATAACGAAATAATTAATTTTATGTACCTAGTTTATACATTTTGTACCCACAATACCCATATAATTAATTTTATGTACCTAGTATATACATTTTGTACCCGCAATGTCTATTTTTCAGATGAAATGTATTTAAACAATGTAGTATCTGAAGAAGTACTTTCATCTGAAAATATATTTCCCTCTCAAGCACAGTCTGTAACAATACATTCAACTTCAACAAACCAGCAAAGTAACTCAACATATGAAAGTTTCTCGATGACTAATAAGATTATTCCTTCAACTTCATTTATGAACAATAAAATCCATGATTCTTCGGAATTGAAGAATTTTGATGAAATTTCACCTAGAGATAAAAAAAGAAAGCATGTGAAATCACAGTAGGATCATCAGGTAAAAACGCTAAGAAAAAATCCAAAAAAGGTGGTAGAAGGAGTAATCCAGAATACGATTCTGATCAGTTTATTAAAGAGAATCAAATGAAAGATTTTCAACGTTGGAAAAAACAGACTGATGATGACATTGTAAGTAATTATGAAAGTTTTTATTTTATTATTATAAATTTTATTTTATATAATAATCTTCTATTCGTAGGTGAAAATGATGCTCTTAAAGTACGAATTCTCTATACCTTTTTCTTGGGATCAAACAAGAGCTCAAGAAATGCCCGCAAAATTTTGAAGAAAACACAAGGGCTTTGTGGACCTCGTATTATTTGGCTAATAAAGCAATAAATATAAATAAATGCACGTCAACTTTATCAAAACGATCACCTACAAAATCTCTTAATCCTGTAAAGAAAACACTTTTAAGAAGTATTTACTTTTATATTTTTCATAATGTCTTATGTATATTAAAAATGTAGAATATAGCTTTTATATTATTTCAAAATCATACTTTTCATTCGTCAATGATATAGATGAAGATCGGTTATGATGTAAAAACACTTGGAAAATCGATTTGGCAGAATATATTAATACTTTGATGAAGAAAACTCTTGATGAATCTTCAGATTCTGTCTCTAGCTCTGATTCTAGCTGAGTCAAATCTGCAAATTCAGAAGAATCTTCCATTGTAAGCAGTCAGTCTAATGATTCATCGTCGTAATAGTCCGGGAGCCCTGGCATTTTGTCGTGCACTTTCTTCAAAAGATTTTTTGACAGTCAAAATTTGTTTGTGGTAACCTACTGAAAGTAACCCTAAATTCTCGACTTCGGACCTGATCGGGAACATTGTTATTATTGCAAAATAAACTTCAAAAAAGCACTTTTTTTTAGTTTTCCGCGAATAACGTTTTTGTAACGCATTTTATGCAAAAAAAGGTAGAGAGGAAAGTTGTTTAGAATTGAATTTCCAATCAGACACATGTATTCCCGAATGCAAAATTAACTTTTTTCATCGCTAAATTGTTAAACAAAAAAAAACTTTTTCCAAATTTTCACATTGCCACAGTTTTTTCAAAGAAAGATCTTTTTCGTCGGATAAGCTCTCAATGATGACTTTTAGTACAAACAATCTAAAAATCGTTGCCCGATCCGTATATCTCAAAATGGCGTCCTATTGCAAAATTATTTACCCGAAAATTTCAAATTCATTTCAAATTTGCCCATGGAACGATAAACGGATCCAACTGCGCTTAATCGATAGCTTTTGACGTACGTAATAAATGCTAAACGGGAATTTTCTTAAAATTAATATTTAACAACATTTTTAGCAATAAATAGTTTTTATTTTCGCCAATTTTTAAGTTAGAGAAACGCGGTAAAATGCATTTTAAAGTACTTAAAAAACCATGAATTTTCGTAAAAAATTCGTCAAGATTCGACCAATAGGAGCCGAGATACGAAATTTTTTTCAACCGACGATTACACCGAAACTATTTAATACTTTTTAATGAATTTTCACACAATGCTTGTTCAAATGATGCTCTAGATGATAGCATTTTTCTTGATAGTTGTAATGGACTTAATTCTTGTAAAAGGACCGATGAACGGATGCGAGATCAGCGCGCGCGGCCGCGCGACTGCTCCGGCCGGGCGGCGCGGTGGTGGGGGGGACCGCCGCTGTGGCTTTCGTGAACCTTAGATACAAATTGATTTTCTCGGCAACCAAAGGTCCTACGGTAATGCTTTTTTTTTATTTTATGTGTTTTTTCCTCAACTTTCACGTCGTGTCAATGAAATTTACATGAGTGCAATGCAAATACCCGAAAATTACGTTTTTTAGATGTAAATTTAATTTCTCGGCAACCAAAGGTCCTACGTCAATGCTTTTTTTTTAATTTTATGTGTTTTTGCCTCAATTTTCACGTCATGTTAATTAAATTTTTATAAGTGCCATACAAACACAAGAAAATTTCATGTTTTCTGTTATATGCAGTACTACATAATTTATTCATATTTTGTATATATAAGTGTGTATATTAATTTTAAAAGCTCAGTACAAGGATAGTGTTTGCTTACGATTTCTGCATTAAACCAAATTAAGGAATTAATGTCGATAAAATGTTTTTCAACTATAAGTTATCGCTTCCCGTTATGTAAAACTTTTTAAACTAGCATTGAATTTAATCGTTTTTCATAGGATAACATACTTATTTCTATATATATTTACGCATGTGTAACGTTTTTAAAATCGTATGTGTATACGAGCGCGAGGCACACACACATACACACATATACGCGCTTATTCATGGCGTCAAGTGGAGAAAATGGTTTAAAAAGTAAACCAAAGGTCCTACTGCGGAATGCTTTTTTTTAATTTAAAGTTTTTTTTCTCAACTTTCACGTCAATAAATTAAATATTTTTCACGTAGAATCTTACAAAAAAATCATATTCGCTGTTGAAACAGATAAAAAGTTATTTTATACATGTACAAACATTTATATACATAAGTATAATCTCATGTAAATCGATTAAATTCAATGCAGCTCCAGAAAGTTGTATACAATTATATTTTATCGACATTAATTCCTTAATTTGGTTTAATGCAGAAATCGTAAGCAAACACTATCCTTGTACTGAGCTTTTAAAATTAATATACACACTTATATATACAAAATATGAATAAATTATGTAGTACTGCATATAACAGAAAACATGAAATTTTCTTGTGTTTGTATGGCACTTATAAAAATTTAATTAACATGACGTGCAAATTGAGGCAAAAACACATAAAATTAAAAAAAAGCATTGACGTAGGACCTTTGGTTGCCGAGAAATTAAATTTACATCTAAAAAACATAATTGTCGGGTATTTGCATTGCACTCATGTAAATTTCATTGACACGACGTGAAAGTTGAGGAAAAAACACATAAAATAAAAAAAAAGCATTACCGTAGGACCTTTGGTTGCCGAGAAAATCAATTTGTATCTAAGGTTCACGAAAGCCGCAGCGGCGGTCCCCCCCACCACCGCGCCGCCCGGCCGGAGCAGTCGCGCGGCCGCGCGCGCTGATCTCGCATCCGTTCATCGGTCCTTTTACAAGAATTAAGTCCATTACAACTATCAAGAAAAATGCTATCATCTAGAGCATCATTTGAACAAGCATTGTGTGAAAATTCATTAAAAAGTATTAAATAGTTTCGGTGTAATCGTCGGTTGAAAAAAATTTCGTATCTCGGCTCCTATTGGTCGAATCTTGACGAATTTTTTACGAAAATTCATGGTTTTTTAAGTACTTTAAAATGCATTTTACCGCGTTTCTCTAACTTAAAAATTGGCGAAAATAAAAACTATTTATTGCTAAAAATGTTGTTAAATATTAATTTTAAGAAAATTCCCGTTTAGCATTTATTACGTACGTCAAAAGCTATCGATTAAGCGCAGTTGGATCCGTTTATCGTTCCATGGGCAAATTTGAAATGAATTTGAAATTTTCGGGTAAATAATTTTGCAATAGGACGCCATTTTGAGATATACGGATCGGGCAACGATTTTTAGATTGTTTGTACTAAAAGTCATCATTGAGAGCTTATCCGACGAAAAAGATCTTTTTTTTTAAAAAACTGTGGCAATGTGAAAATTTGGAAGAAGTTTTTTTTTGTTTAACAATTTAGCGATGAAAAAAGTTAATTTTGCATTCGGGAATACATGTGTCTGATTGGAAATTCAATTCTAAACAACTTTCCTCTCTACCTTTTTTTGCATAAAATGCGTTACAAAAACGTTATTCGCGGAAAACTAAAAAAAAGTGCTTTTTTGAAGTTTATTTTGCAATAATAACAATGTTCCCGATCAGGTCCGAAGTCGAGAATTTAGGGTTACTTTCAGTAGGTTACCACAAACAAATTTTGACTGTCAAAAAATCTTTTGAAGAAAGTGCACGATATCCCACTATTGAACTCCCTGACTCCCTGACTATAATAAATTATTTCTGTTGCGGACTTAATTACTTTTCTGGCTACGTCTTTCATAGTTGTCGTTTCATAAATAATCCGTTGCGTATACTTTTCTGAATATGTTTTTTATAGTTTCCGTTACATATATGCTTTTATTATGTACAGTAAAACTTAAAGTTATAAAAGAAAAGTAAAGTTACTTTTGTACTATGAAACCTAGTACATTTTTATTAATTCACATATTAATGATACATTCACATATAAATCATATGTACATTGTACATATATTAGTTATCATATGTTTTTATCACATACTTTTATTATGTAATAAATTGAAATCGAAAATCGTACACTAAAACCATGTAATAAAAACTGTAACCAGGCCAATTGGTTTTGCACGACGACCACGGAGTGACTTCGTGTCACCGAGCTTACCTGATTTGTGAGTAGCCACACTAGCGTAGCTCGTCCTCGGCGACTTGATAGCACGGTCCATGATCGGGAAAACAAATCGCGGAACTCTCCGCCACACTTTTCCTTGATGTAATTATTGCTAATAGATTGAGTTGAATGGAGGTTGCGGTTCTAAGGAATATGGCAATAAATACTCGACATATAACCATAATAACAATAGTCGTAGACTCGTATATTGAAGAATATAAAATAATAAGACAATTAATCTGCATACAAAGATCGCGTCGCACGACAGCGGAGAGTTTTATGGATAGTTGAAGGTGAGAAGGGATTCATGGCACAAAATTATAAAAACTTTGACTGCTTCTGTTCACTGTCCTTTTATTTATTCACAATCACGCTCTCTTGTGACGCATCCAGTTATGTTCAGCACACTTCGATTTTCTCTCGTCCGCTTATTTCGCGCACTTATAAATACTATAGATGCTCATCTCATTCGATGTGCTCGCTGCAGAGTTCAAGTCTCGACTGACTCACATCTTTTTCGTCCGTATTCCAAGACCTACGGGATCAGCACAACTGCACGGGTGTGGCGTGGTGCTGATGACGCATGTCTTTGTCAGTGTTTGATTCGGATAAGTAATTATTTATAATGTCAACAAATTATATGAAGAAAACAATTTTCGTCATGTATATTGCTATGAAATATTTGCTATGTGCTTTCGAGCAAAATTACTCCAATATTTTATGTATTATGTTTGTTATGTGTCGATGCCGAACAACCAAATCGGCAACGTCGCATAACGCATAAGACATTAGAGAAGTGCACTAAGTATGCGCCTAACTGTCGCCAAGTCGAACAAAGACGAGCGATAGCGGTACGTCTCCTCCAGCCCTCGAAATGCTGACCAAGCGCTTCGCCTTCCCATGCGCCGCCGGACTTCACCCGAATTTCACGAGTGCAGGAGAGAGCGAAGTAGCTAATGAAGCGAAGAGAGGGATGGGGGAGAGGTAAGAACAATTAGTGGGAGAGAAAGTGACGCGCTCTTTCCCATGCATAATTGCGCGCCCTCCAGTAGAGCGTCTTGAGCCTCCGAGCGGACTCGACGTGTTTTCTCTAGTTTTCCGAGTTACAGTTTAGAATTTCTATCATTTTCAATAATTGCTCTCAGAGGGCCGAGTGCCATATTGTTACCTTTTTGAGAATAAATATCATTACATCCAAATTGCTTGGTCGTATCTTGAATCATTTTCGCTACAATATTTTCGCTATAAAATCCGATCGAGGCTTCCTGTTTGGGACCAAGCCGTAGCCGCACTCCGAGCTTTTGCACCTTCGCATCATTATTGCCGTTCTAGCCCAGCCGAGCAGCCACAGCAAATCAAGGTAAGATTTTATGGCAAATGTAATTATTTATGTTCATATTTGAGAAGGAATCAACCGCGTAATATCACCACAAGTTATGGGTGCATTTCTTGTGATTTTCCCGATTGCGCTCGTCTGAAGCGCAGTTAAACACCCCGCGTGTTTTCCGATCGCGCGCTCTCTCATTTTTCGTGTTCGACATAACTTTTGTGCGCGAATACTTAACAGAAAACAAAATCAGTGGAGGCCCCGGAGGGATAGCAGCGATCGTCGGGAATTCTGCTAAAATAATCAGAATCAAAAACCCAGAAAATTACGTGTGTAGCGTCGGGACGCGCCGAGACAAATTTATACGCTCCGGAGCGCGCGCGCGTCCATCTTTGCGAGCGGCGTGGGTAGTGCGCACGGCACCACAGCCACGCTCAGCGTCTGTGTCCGCCATTACAATCGCGCGCATCGTTTCAAATTTCGATTCTTCGCATTTGCTTGTGTTGAAAACAATTTAAAGGCAAATTTAACATTAGTGACGGTAAATTTTGGTGAATTTTTATGGCAGTCATATGATTATAATTTTTGTTGTAGTAACACGCATATCCTCGTAAACAAACTTTGCGTGAAAAATTATTTAGCAAGAGTCGAAACGGTTTGACATAAATTGAAAATTTCACTTGACGTGAGCGAGAAACGAAACAAGTGAACTAAATGGTTAATTTGAATTGAATAAGTTTATTAAATGTTTTTTATTTGTGGCGTTTTGATGACTCACGCCACAATTTAAGCACAAAATTTAGCAATAGTTTAGCTCAGCCCCTTTAGTGGAATAAAATCAATTGAATTTTTGAGAATCTTCCCTTTCGAAAGTTTCCGAATTATTCTGTGCAGATCAGGCAAATTCACGAAGCGTTTTGAGGATTCACGCTGCAAAGAACTCGCAAAATTAAACATTAAATTCAGCTAGAAGTATGGAATAAAATTAAAGTATGAGATTCAGAGTTAAAGAGTCCAAGAAAAATTTGAGTAGTAATTTGTGCAAATATAGTTTTTTTTATCAAAAACACGTGTACTCTTATGAATGCCAAAAATAATCTGTTGATGCACCTAAAGTGAATGTTTTGACAGCAAGGGTAACGAATTGTTTTAATTTTTATTGCAAGTATTCTACAATATTCAACTTTCACAATTTTCCAGTTTCATGAAGGCAATTTTGAAATATACGCCACAATATTTAATCTTTACAACAAACGCTAGCTGTAGATAACTCCTGTTTGAGTGGGCACGTATGATGAGTCACAAGTCAATATTGCAAACTAAGAGTATAAGGGGGGCCCTTTTCCCTCAGCTGAATTGTCGCAGATAGCATCAGGGACATGCAGGAATAGGGATACTAATAAATTGTCATTTATATTTCATTTACGAAAAAATACTACCATTGAAATATTGTATGAAATATCACGAAGTAACAAACAAACTCAAGTCGTGTGACATAAGCACCAGGACTGCGAGTTTTGTATTAAATATTTCATCTTCACATTTATTGTACATGACGAGCTGCCTCCTGAACGAGGATTTAAGTGCAGTCTCGTTGCAGCAGGCTGTGTGACATTGGAACCAGAGCCTGGTCTGCATCAATTACACACATATATAAACCTTAGCAATAATTACACGCCTTTTGATTTTATCTCTCCATTTTATCTGTCAATTTCTGCGGTTCACACAAATTTTTGTTCCCATGACTTCCTATTTATATTGCATCTCGCTCACTACAAACGTTGAATTCACCATTTTACACTTCACATAACACTTTCACACAATAAAAGTCGGAGAGTCACAATTTAAACTCAGTGATCAACAATCAACACTTTTGCATTTCTAAAATATTTATCACAACGACTAATTCATGTAATGTAACTTCAACACATTTTTGACAAGTCCCAGCACTGCCACCTGACTCCTGGTAACAAGAGCAGCTGCTGTGAATCTGAAAAATAAAAAAAACGGGAATCAAGTAACCACAAAGCAAAGTCCTTCATGTAAGGTGCAAACTTTTTTGCAAACTAAACACCTGCTTTGCATTAAAATACACAATTAAATTAAAATCACTAAAATTTTTCAAGTGCATGACTTTCACGGACAAACAAAAATTTCAAAACGGTAAACGTTAACACCAAGTAAAACAAGACAGTCACTCATCAGGTCAACTAAAACACTCACACATTTTTAATCATAATCAATTATTTTCACTGCGCATTTCTTGTGGCTTCCTCTGAAAGGAAATGCATGCACTGAATCCAAAAAATTTCAATTTAACTCAAAAGTAAAACTTCAAACGCCGCATGCACAACACTAAAATTATTAAATCCATAGACACACAAAATCTAGTCAACACTAATAACGCACTGCACTTGTTCATGCTGTTCAATAGTTAAACAACCGAGAAATTTTTCCTTTTCAAACATTCATGACTAACTCCGTAATCAGTAGTCGTGACTGGTCGAGGTTGGGATAGACCAAGTCTGCACATGGGATAAAACTGAAACAAAAAAATTAAAACTAATTAAAACACAAAGCAACGTGTTCTAACAAAATTGCCTTAACAAATTAAATAATAAAAGAAAAGCACTCATCTGACGGGTCTGGCATCCGTACTGCAAATCTTCACATGCAGTTTAGTTTTTCAAGAGTCACACTGGTGGAAAACAATTCACATCGCTGCCTAAAGCATTTTCTCGCGAATTTGCCGAGTACGGGTTTCGCGCACTTTTAAGCACTTTTCACAGCATCTCCAGTGCTGGAAAACTTGTGCTTACGCGACCACGACGCGCGCGAGGTTAACCATTGGAACATACGACTGCACCATATAGGTATATAAATTGCAGCCAGTGCCGCGCTCGATACTATCGATCGATACGTAAACTCGAACGTCGGTAACAAGGTGCTTCTGCACCAACGCAAACGCGTAACACAAAACCGATCAATTTTAAGAACGCGAAAATCCACACGCATTGTGCATTGAAGCCTAATATCAATTGATGTGCCTTTGAGAGCACTTTTTGAACTGTTCTTGCACATAAGCTATAATAACTATTGCTAATTAATCAATATTCGACTACTATTATTACAATTAAGTTAAACCATTATATAAAATAATAAACTTATGATAACTAATTAATAATATAACAAGTAAATCAATATAAGTGCTACATTATTAAATAATAAACTAAGAATACAAATAAGCAACATACTAACATTCACATTAATAATTAAATAATAATCTAACATATACTAACAATTATTAATAATAGACAAGATCAATTTAAATTTTAATCATTTTTGCATATTTTAAAACTTTTAGTACTCTAATTAAGTAAAACTGCTAAATAAAATCATATTAATAATTCTAATAATAAACATTAACTTAGTGCATTTAGTCAATTATTTTTTTTAAGAAGTAAATAAATAAGAAATAAATTAAAAATAACATTATTTTTGCAAATCAAACTATTAATCAACATTTAACCACCAAAATTAATTAAGAATTATTAATAATTAATTAACCAATAAATAATTATAATAAATAAATTTTTTTTTGCAAATCAAATTGAAACCTTCCACTTTCCGCGTTACTACACACAATCAATTAAACAAATCGCATATAATAAATATTGCAATAATATCACTAATACAATTTTAATCACCATAAAATCAATAAAAACCTACTATTTTACCTTTTCGGTTCGAAATAAAATCAATCATACTTCACCTTTCAAACGTTTGCTCATTATAAGCTCACAATTTAGTAAAATCATCTTCTGACAGTCTGGCAAAGGAATTTAAAAAATTTTTTCTTTTCCCTCTCTCTATCAAATCTTCCAAAAAACTTAGTCATTTTCAGCAAACTAGTGAAAACTTGTGTCGTTGCTCACACATGTATTATATCCTATCAGCATATCAAAAGAACCCAAAAATTTTTATCAAATTATAAACAAAATTTACAACATAAGCTTTGAATTATTTATAAAATACTAACATAAACCAAATTTCAATTTGAAAGCCTAGCCTAGGCACAAACATTTTGTTTGACGCGCAACGATGCTTCAGTTAATAAACATACTAACATTATAAATAACAACTGCGAATTACCCTTTTATTTTATTTACATTATTTAAATTTTAGTTTTCTCGTTACATATACCCCTTTTGTTGCTTTAATACACAAACAAAATTTTTTTTCTTCCCTCGATAATAAAATTAAAATCACTCCTCTTTAAAATCACAAACGCCCTGGTCAGCGGTTCACAATTCTCTCGTTTTAATAAATTCAACCTTGTTTCGCAATCCAAATTTGTCTCGAATTTTGTCCACCATCTTCTCGATTTCATTTCCATCGCTTATTTCGATAGTTTTGAATTACGTTTATAATCAATAAGAATTCCATCATTTTGACATCATTGAACAAAATTAAGCGAAACTGTGTAAAGCATAATCATAGACTAGTAATTTTGCACACTTAGACTAGATAATTTAGAATTGAAAATAGAATCTCTACAAACAGAGCAACAAACAAAAACGAAGATCATCAACATGACGGGCTCATCGTTAAATGAAACTACAGAAGCCTCAGCACATTTAATAACATCAATGGCTGAAAGCTTCACCTTAATGAACTGTATTAATGGTATACCAACTTTTGATGGTAAATACCACGCACTAAGAACTTACATTCAAGATCTACGAAATGCTCACGAATTGGTACCGCCAAACTTGCGTCCACAATTCATGAGAACTGTTCTACAGAAATTAACTGGTGCTGCGAGGAAAAGCATTAACAACAAGAAAGTTGATAGCATCGACGACTTAATCAAACACCTTAAACAGCGTTTTGGTCCAGGAAGAGATTACAAGTACTTCAGCCACAAATTGAAGGATCCAAGAATGAGACAAAAGGACAATGTCGGTGACTTTTACGACGAAATCTGCGTACTACTAAGCAGCGTTCGAAACGCCCTTAAAGAAGAAAAAGGAGAAGAAAACATAGCTCTACTAATATCACCATTAGAAGATGAAGCAGTAGACATTTTCATACGAGGATTACCACCAGCACTATCTGTTGCAGTTGACGCCACGAAACCAAAAACAATCAAAGAAGCCTATGGAGAAGCTGTACGTCTAGAGGTACGGATGGATGCCAATATAATCCCAGACACAAGGCCTTACAATGGCAGAAAAAATAATTATTACAACAATTATCAACACAACAATGATTATCAACGAAATGCATATAACAACTACTATGCACCGAGAAACTCTGGATACGTCGGATATATAGAAAATAAACCACCAGAAAATCCAGCAGAAAATCAACAATATCTATACAATAATGATCAGCACAATAGACAACAAAATTACCAACGTCCACAATATAACAATCAGAATCAACAAGACTATTATAGAAACAATCAAAATTATAGAGGAAATTATCAAAGAAGATATCAGAATAACCAAAATACAAATTGGAGAAATAATAATGGGCAACAAAAGCAATTGTTCAACCCACAAAATGGTCAATTCAACTACTATAATAATAGACCTGATCAACGAGAAAATTGGAGAGCTCAACCAAATAATCAAAACCAAGGTAACAATAATTTAAACTACCATGGGGCTCGTTACGATCCCCAGGTAGCGAACCAAAATCAGAACCAACAGTACCCGAGGAAACAGCAAGGACACCAACAGAATTATCGCAACAACCAATGGAGGCAGAATTACCAAAATCCAAACCAACAGCAGAATCCTCAACAGAACAACGATCAGCAACATTATCATCAGCAAATGCAACAGATGAACCAAAACAAGCAACAGACGCAACAGCAAACGTCACAGCAGCCAGCGACAATAATGAAGATACAAGTGGAAAATCCATCCCACGAGTATGTTCAGCCAACTGTAAAAATTCTAAAAAACATGACTGGGAGAATGATGAGCCAACTATAGTTAGATTGAGAATATCAGAAGGCACCACAAGGCCATAGCTTGAATTCATGATTGACAATAGAGCAACAGTCAACATTATAAAACTTAATGCATTACATGACGATATACCATTCAACACCGAAGATAACACAGAATTAGGGGGAATAACCATGCAAACAGTACCTACATTAGGATCAGTTTATCTATTAATTAGAAACACGCCAGTGAAATTTCAAATAGTACATGATGATTTTCCTATTCAAGCAGACGGAATGCTGGGCAGAAATTACCTTAAAAAAGAAGAAGCAGTAATTTCATACTACAAGAATGCATTAATGGTAAACAGTGACGTCATGCACACTATACCATTTAAAGATCTTGTGAATCGAGCCCTGCCCAGGGGCCCGCCTCCTCCCCTGATGGGGGCTTTCACCAGAGCAGACGGGCGAAGCACTGAGAATTCACTAGCCCCGGTACCACCTCCTACGTTATAGGGGGAAGAGTTCGGAGACGGCTCGAGCTGGTACTGGTCGAGTTGCATGAAGGACCACATTAGAGTGGTGAAGGTCAAAACCAGTAACCACGGGCCCCGTGATAGGTATTGGATCCCACCGTTTCACGGGGAACAAACCGTGACCCCTCCGGGGGAAAGAATAGTTGGCCAATGCTAATTATCTGTGCAGGGATAACTATAATGTGGTAGTGATGCTTAGTACCTCCGGGGAAGAGGATCGCGAGCTCTCCACATGGGAGTTGAAACTATGTACTACGGGACAGGACACCGCGAGGTCAGAGAGCCCTCGTCCTGTATGGGATTGGATTCGTAGTGGTAGTGGTTAGCCCGCACGCTGGGCAGAGGACCTTGAGTCTTCGCTGAGTGAGCTACATTAATGATGCTCGGGTGGAGTGCCTGTCTGAGCCCCCAGGGATTAGCATGGGTCCCGCTGCCTACTAAGCAGGAGAGAAGGACTGCATATCTGACTCTTGATTAGATGACTTGTCAGGATGCCAAACGCGTGGAACCTGACTTGTCGCGTTGGATCGAGCGTATCTCGACCCGTTGTCTCGTGCAGTCGAAGGGGTGCGCCTGGGGTCGACCAGGGTCATGAAAAGAAGACTCCCGAAGGTTAGTATGGAAAGGTCGGACTGAAGCGAGGCGCTGAAGGAGAAGGAAAGAGGACTGTGGAGAATGAGGGAGTGGAGCAAGTCGGGGATGTCCGGCTGAGTACAGAACACTGGAGGGGGGCCTGCTTAGTAGTGACTCGGGGCGGCGTGTCAGGGGCGTCCTGGAGCTGCCAGGGGGCTGTGTGGGAAAGCCTCAAGGCGTAGCTCGCACGTAAAATCACCGGACTCGTTATACCATTTAAAGGTCATGAAGAAGAACACTTACCTAAAAATACAAAAAGACGAAAAATAGACAGTCTATTACAAGTAAACGAAATGAAAAACACCACTGAAGAATCTTTCGAAGAAATATCTACAAATACAAACAATGCAGTAAAAAGCACAATACCGGCAAGAACTCGACAAATAATGCAAATAAATCTGATAAAAACAGATTTAAAAGAAGGATACCTTCCAAGAATAAACACTGGAAACAAAGATGTATTCATGGGTGAAGGAATATACATAAATAACAACAACACGTGTAAAATTTTGGCAATAAATACAAGTCAAGAAAGTGTTACCATTGAAATCAATGCAAAAGAATTAATACCATTTGACACAGAGCTGAATTTTTTAGAAGAAACCGACAGTGAATTTGACGGTGAAGTAGTTTCGAACATTCCAGAAAGAATGGAAAAAGTCAAAAATGCAATTAGAAGAGATCATCTCAACATTAAAGAGAAACAGATAGTCGACTGAATTATTGACGATTATCTAGACAGATTCCTGCTGCCTGGAGACAAACTACCGTGCACAAATATGATAGAGCACAAAATACATCTAGAAGAAAACGTGCCTATTAATACCAAACAATATAGACACCCACCCAAACACAAAGACATTGTGAGGGAAAGTGTGCAAAAGAAGTTAAAAGACAGAATAATAACAGACTCAAACTCACCATATAATTCTACCATCTGGATAATACCAAAAAAACCATACAGTCAAGGCAATCCAAGCTGGAGAATGGTAATAGATTTTAGAGAATTAAATAAAAAAACAATCAGAGATGCTTACCCACTACCAAATATAACGGACATAATGGATCAGCTAGGAGGAGCGGTCTATTTTTCTATATTTGATCTGGCACCAGGGTTCCAACAAATACACATGGCACCAGAAGATTGTTACAAGACAGCGTTTACCACGATAAATGGTCATTATGAGTACAAACGAATGCCAGAAGGTTTAAAAAACGCTACGGCCACATTTCAGCGCTTAATGGAAAAAATCCTGCGCGGCCTGCAAAACATTGAAATGTTAGTATACTTAGACGACATCATTGTTTACAGCAAAAATCTCAAACAACATGAACAACGAATACGAAATCTTATGGAGAGATTAAGTCAAGCTAAACTAGTTCTGCAACCTGACAAAGTCGAATTTTTCAGAAAAGAAGTTGCATTTTTAGGACACATAATCAGTGCACGAGACATTGAACCAAACCCAAAAAAAGTCGAAGCAATAGCAAGATTACCACGTCCAAAATGCGGAAAAAACATTCAAGAAGTCTTAGGAATGTTCGGATATTACCGAAAATACATACCAAAATTCTCGGACAAATCAAGACCATTAACAGCATTACTGCAAAATAACAAGAAATTTGAATGGACACAAGAGTGTGAAGACGTTTTCAATGAATTGAAACAATGTATCATGAGTGAACCAATTTTGCAATTCCCAGATTTTGACAAGGAATTCATATTGACAACAGATGCGTCAGATTACGCAATTGCCGCGGTTTTAAGTCAAGAAACCGATGGTTTTGAACACCCCGTTCAATTCCTATCGAGACTACTTAGTAAAGCGGAAAGAAATTATAGCACAACTGAAAAAGAGTGTATAGCAGTACTCTATGCTCTACACCAATTCCGACCATATTTGCTATGCAGAAAATTCACGTTAGTGTGCGATCACGAACCACTAAATTGGATGCATAGTAAAAAAGATCCAGGTCAGAGACTGATGAGATGGATGTTCCGTTTTACAGGCTATGAATAGACGTTCAAGTACAAGCCTGTAAAATTGAACAAAAATGCAGAGGCATTATCAAGAAATCCACCAGACTTATCAGAAGAAATCAACAAAAATCTCTCAAAACTAAAGGTAATGATAATCGATCAACATAAGCCAAGCACATCAAAAGCCAAAAGTTCAACACCAAGACCGAGGGCACAAACACTGGGAAATGCTGATGCACCCAGAGGCAGAGGAAGACCAACAGGAGCAAAAACAAGTAAAGAAGCTCCACAATTGGATCATAGTGTCATTGCTCAAAGAACGAGAGCAAAAGCACCTCAAGTTGAAAGCAAAATAAAGCAATACATTAAACAAGGAGCATACCCAAAGTCAAAACGACTAAAATCACCAAGCAACAGCCAAGAAGCTTCAACATCAAAAGCACATAGTAATGACACCATTAATAGTGATACAGACACCAACACCTCCACAAAAACGAACATATCAAATACTTCATGGTTGTCTTCAACAGCGGTAGATGGTAGCTCCAGTGATAGAGGATCCAAGACGCAGTGCATTAAGAATAGATGAATCGGAAATACACAAACAAGCAAACAGCAATAACGACGAAGTATCATCCAATGACAGCAACGACAAAACAATAAGTAATATAGAAATAGCAATAACAGCTAAAAGTGATACAGGCACAGACGAATCATCTGATGACGAATCAATAACTAATGCATCGAGTGTCACAACATTGTCACGAAAAGAAGTTGAAGAAGCTAGCAGAAAATTAGAAGAAAGCATAGCAAGATTTGAAGAACTGCATCCACAACAGACAGAGATCAACAAATATTATGATATTGCTGTAACTCACTTCTCTGATGGAGAAGAACAAACAGAAGAAATGAGATTCTGCATAGATGAATTAAATGCACATTACGACACCAAACACATGGATGAAGTAATGGGAAAAGGACTCCAAAAATTAATAGAAAAATCTCAAAAAGAGGTGGTAAAAAGATACGAACAGGTAAGAGATTCCCAATCTGAAGAAGATGAAACATCAATAGACGGAATAATATACCCAACAAAAGGAAGAATTTCAGACACTACAAAAGTAATAAATAAATCTCCGAAAGCCAAAAGCACGCCACATCCAAACAAAAGAGTAAAGCTGAAAACAACAGATATAAGTGTCATAGACGAAAATTTTGACGACAAAACTTATGAAATACGGTATTCACAACCACCAGAAACAACGGTTCCATGGTTAGTAACAATGCCACAGCTATTAGAACCAATAAACAAAAGATACGGTTCAGTGCAAAAATCCATCAATTCGACAATTGACAAGGATTCAGACACAGATCGAAAATTGCTACCAGAAAGAGAGCAAATAGTAACCATAAGAGAATGTCTAACATACAAAAGAGACAATTTAGTACATTTTCTTTCACAGGATTGTGAATGCACAACTTCAATAGTCAGACTACTCACTGACATAGGAGCAATAGAATTAATGAATATTAAAAACAAAAAACCGCACATTGGTCAAATTTTTGTTACAGCATTCAAGAAATACAAAATTTAGTCTGTCATAATTAAAGACAAGTATTACAACAAAATAAAGATTGCAGAATTAGAGAATTCCTTGCAAAATTTGAAAACAGTATTGATAAAAAATGAAGCAAAAAGTTTCAGAACATCGCGTAGAGGCGATTTAACAGATGAATTAGAACCCGGTCTAATCACCGAGCTTCTAGCAAAAACCTTCAACAATTCTCCAATAAAGGTAACAATCTGCTATGGAAAAGTAGAACTACCATTGGAAAAAGAAAGGAAACAAATTATAGCAAATTTACATGACAGCCTAACCGGTGGTCATAAAGGTATCAACCAAACTTATCGCAAAATTAGAGAGCGATATTATTGGCCGGGAATGCGCAATGACATTCAAAATTACATAAGAAAATGCGAAAGTTACCAAGAAAAGAAAATTGAAAGATTCAAAACAAGAGAGCCAATGATTATCACTGACACACCAATAGAAGCTTTTGACAAAGTCTCGATTGACACAGTCGGCAAATTAAGACAAACGCCATCAGGTAATTGTCACTTACTAACAATGCAATGCAACCTAACAAAGTATTTAATTGCTATACCAATTAAAAATCTGAATGCAACCACCATCGCAGATGCACTGGTCAAGCATTTAATTTGTCAATTTGGAGCACGAAAAGCAATACTCTCAGACAGAGGAACAAGTTTTCTATCAAGTATAGTAGAAACAATGTTGCAAATTTTTAAAATAAATAGATTAACAACATCAGGTTACCGACCACAAACAAATGGTTCATTAGAAAGAAGCCATGCACCACTAGTAGAATTCATAAGGATATACTCAGAGAAATACGATGATTGGGATAAATTAGCACCATTTGCCACCTTCACGTATAATACAAGTGTTCATGCTGCAACAAACTTCACACCATTTGAATTAGTATACGGAAAAACTGCACGTTTTCCAATTAAAATACCATCTGATGAAAAACTTCACACATACAATGTTTACATCAGAGACCTAATACTTCGTCTAGACGAAATGAAAGTATTAGCAGGCGAAAGACAAATAAAAAACAAAATAAAGTCGAAAGAAAAATACGACAAGAAAATAAGAAAGTTCAAAGGCAAATAGGCGGATATGCACGCTTAATCAATGAGCCAAGAAAAAGTAAATTTGATGCCTACCGAAACAAACCACTAAAAATAGTCGAATTTGTTGGTAGAAAAAATGTCATTCTAGAATACCCCAATGCAAAAGAATTAGAAAACACATTGACAAACTCAAAGATGTACACACAAAAACTGATGAGTCAGAATCAGAAAACAATTCTGATTAGCTTTCATTCGTGTTACAGATGAATCACCGCTCAGTTCAATTCATCTTCGTCATCATCAGCCTACCAGGCTTAATTGCAGAAAAATTACATTCAATGGAATCATTATCGCCAAACCCTGGTTTTTATTATGAAAAAACAAATATAGTAAAAATAATTAGGACAAACTGGAAAGTCAACATAGTCATTGACGTTGACCAATTTTTAGATATACATAACCTATCACAATCTCACGTTGAAGTATACAACAAATGCATTACAGTCATAGAAGAGTATAAATGCAAAAATGCTCTAGGCACTGATCTGCTAGAAATCAAACAACAAAATCTGGCAGAATAAGAAAAACAATTAACAACACCATCACCACGTTAGGTCTAAG
>JACCIB010001229.1:0-46924 GCA_018906965.1 Philotrypesis tridentata
GAACAATCACCATTGAATACGATATTCCAGAAGAGATAGCTGAGGAATGGAGTCCATCAACAGAACCAAAGAGTGGGAATATATTACAACAGGCGATGGAAGGGCAGGAATTGTAGAGGGGAATGGGCTATATGAGCCGATGCAGCACGACGATGAAATCATTCGAGCAATCGAAGAGTTCGAATTCAGTCTACCTTCTGCAAAGAAAATAAAACTCAACTAAGTAAGTTTACTCCAACTTTCTTGATATTATTTTTTCTCTCTATAACAGTGACAACATTTTCTAACCTCAGTTTGACTTTTTTTCCAGAATATCTATCTGCACTGAATAAGGTTGCTCAACGTGAATTTTTGCCTACAAAAAAGGCAAAAACATGGAGAAAGATAAAGAAAATATGGTTACAGCCTTGAAACAAGTCAAACGAGATACGATGTGAAGGTTGTTGCCGATATAAACGAAGAATTTCAAATATTTTTACCGGAGAAGATTTCGTCTATGCTATTAAAAGATGAATTTTTTAATGTTCTATTAAAACGTTCACATATGCTCGCATGAAGATTACTATGTGAAGACTAAAGATTAATTTTATGCTTTTACACGAGTTGTTGAAAATTTGAATAATAAATTCTTTTCCTTGATCGGTTTGTAGATTCGTTGGTACTCGTCCTTGCTTCAATATTCCCTTCATTGCTTCAGAAACATCGTTGCCATTTTTCGACTTGACTGGGACAGCCCATGCATATGTCTATGCATGAATATGTCTATGACAGTGAGTAAGTAATTCAAACCTTTATTCTCCTTAGAGTAAGGAATCATTTCTACAAGATCAGCCTGCCAAGTCTCATCTATCCCACGTACATCATATTTTCTTCGTTTGTATCTGCGACGAGCTGGTTTATGCAACTCTTTAGCCATTCTTTGATGCTCCATTTTCACTCTTCGCTGTTAATTTTTTTTATTTTGTTTCTCAATATCATCCCAAACTTTTTCGATGCAGCATCTTTCAATTCTTGTTTTTGTTTTTGTTTTATCACTGGTTCGATTATCTTATCATATTCTACTAATTGTTTACGAAGATTATTTATTATATTTTGTTGATTTCTAAGAGTTGCATTAATTTTATTGTGTTCTACTTTTATAGGATCTTCTATTGAAACTTTCTATTGAAACTAAATTTTCTGTTTACATCACCAATTTCTTTGCTTAACAGTTTTTGTAAAGTATCAAGGGTGACTGCATCATTAGGCTTACTGGGAGAAGCGAGGTTTTACAATCTTTTATTTTGTAAATCAAAATTACCATCTGAGAATGAGATTCACATCTCCTTTTTTATTACAAAACAATCAAATCCTTTTCTGTATGTACCATTATTCATTTCTCTATTCTTATCAATAACAATGAACCCATACTTATCGTTTTTCCAGCATTCTGAACAAAGATTTCGAAATTCATTGAAAGTTAAATCAGTGTTTACATGATCTTGATATACATGTTTTAAATTAACATCATCTTGGCGATAAATTACCAGCATGTTAATATTGTCTCTTATGAGATGCTTTGGTATATGAGCGTATGACTGACAAAGATAGAAACTGTCGACGCTTTTAGGTCTACCCATACAGAAAAATGCTCTGACTTTATCTTGCTTCTCACAAGCTACATCATCAAAAATCATGATTGAATTTGGTAATGCTTCATTTGGAGATACTACAGATTCATGTTCACTAAACGGCCGATACGATATGCCTTTAATTGGATCTAAAACTTCTGTGAGAAATTGATACTTAAGTTGATTCAACGATTTAGAGTATACATATACATTTTCAAATCTAAGACCATTCGGATGTGTAATTAGAGCTAATAAACTATTCGTTTTGCCACAGTTCGATGGACCACAAAAAACTACTCGGATACTATCTGGTAGTAATTCTCCATGCCGCTTCTTTCTCTTCTGTGTTCCAAAACGACCAAAAGGTCATGGATTGCTTGATAAAGTAATCAATAACTTACCTATTGAAATGCATCTTCCAGGTTACCAATATTGTGGTCCCGGAACTAAATTAAAAAAGCGAATAAAACGAGGTGATCCCGGTATAAATTCGCTTGATCAGGCATGTAAACAGCACGATATTGATTATTCTAATAAAAATGTTGATCGTAAAGTTGCGTACATGAATCTTGCTGCTAAAGCTTGGGAACGTGTAGCTAAAGATGCTAGTCTAGGTGAAAAAGCATCTGCGATGGCTGTTGCAAGTGCCATGAAATTGAAAGCAAAAACTGGAATGGGACTAAAATTCAGTAAGTTAATAACTGCAGCTAAAAAAACATTGAAGCCAAGTAAATGTTCACGCAAGGTTATTCAATCCGCTTTAAAAGCTGAACGACAAGCTGTAAAGAGTGTAGGTAGTAAGAAAAAAGTTAAACTTCCACGTGTTTTACCATTACCATCAAAAATTGGTGGAGTTCTTCCTTTTCTTATACCATTATTTGCAGGACTTAGTGCGACCGGTGCTTTATCAAGAGGAGCTGCTGCAATAGCTAAAGCAATCAATGCTGCTAAAAGTGCGCAGAAAGATTATGAAGAAAGTAAAAGACATAATAAAACTATGGAAGCTATTGCTCTAGGCAAAGGTCTCTATCTTAAACCTTATAAAAGCGGAATGGGATTATTTATGAAGCCTCACATTGGACATTAAAAAAAAACGTCAATTTAATTTTACCAAATCGTCCACTAACTGACTATGATCTCATAAAGTATGCACGTGAAGTGAAAATCCCAAATTTTAGAGGCGTTTTCATGAGAAATAATCTACCTTCCAATGGCCCTTGGCATACTGAATCTGCTATTGTTAATTTAGATGATTATCAAAACAAAGGCACACATTGGGTGTGCTATCGAAAAAATGGTTCTAAAGCCATTTACTTTAACAGTTTTGGTGACCTTAGACCGCCTATTGAGCTTATGAAGTACTTAAATGTGAAAGAAGTACAATATAACTATAAAAGATATCAAAATTTAACACATTTATTTGTGGCCATCTTTGTCTTCGATTCTTAAGCTCTTTCAATCAGTCATGGAAGATAGTTTTACTTTGAGTCTTTCAGGAAATTCTTCTGTTTTAGAAGTTCAATATTTTTTTTCAATTGAACTGTCACAGCATAAGAAATACGCTTTGGGTTTAGTTGAACTCTTAACGTTTAACTCAATTCCCAATGTAGATGAAACAAATAACAAACTTCATATAAAAAACGGAGATACAATAACTATCCCTACTGGAAGTTATGTGGTTGAATCTATTAATAAATTTTTGACTGAAACTTTGAAATCGAAAAAAATTGAATTTAGCTTGAAAGCTAACAATAATACTCTTCGAAGTGAAATTAAATGCAGTCATCTACTGGATTTTACACCTAATAATTCTATAGGTCGTCTTCTTGGTTTCACTCCACGCATTCTCAAAGAAAAAATCAACCACCATTCTGATTTTTCAGTAAAAATATTGAAAATAAATGTACTCAGAGTAGAGTGTAACATTACTGCTTGTGCATACATCAATAACAAAAAGGTACACACAATTCACGAATTCTTTCCCAGAGTTCCTCCACGATTCAAAATCATAGAAGTTTCGTTTAAAGTTATTTATCTTCCACTTAGTGTTAAGTACATAGATAATCTCCAAATTCGAATCGTGGATCAAGACGGACACTTGGTGAATTTTCGAGGAGAGGAAATTACTATTAGACATCAAAGCGATATAATGGGTATTGTTTTCAATTCTAACGTGCATATAAGACAACCACAATGTCAAACATCCATCAGTCGACAAAAGAAAGTCAAACCGTTAACACGGCGGAGCGTACAGTTCCTCAAAAGCATAGGACTAAAAGTTTGTGAAAAAAAATCAGTTCCATAATTCTCTGCTGCTTCCAGAAAAATAGACGAAATTCTTCAAATTCAATCAGGTGTCGTATTCGATGAGTCAATAGCTCAGTACGAATTACATTCACACCAACCATACTCATCGTTGAGTTTTAATAATAGTGATTAAATTCGTATTAGTATTCAGCATCAAGATCTATGTCTCTTACCGTCTCGCAGTTATATTCGCGTCTATGTAACACTAAGAAAACCAGACGGAACAGCACTAGCTAATACTGATTTTGCTAATAATGGCGTTTGTCATCTGTTTGATGAAATTCGATATGAAATGAATGCGGTGGAGATTGATAAATGTAAAAATGTTGGTATAACCAGTCTTATGAAAGGATGGCCTTCATTTACACCGAGGCAAGCTTTTGCTTTAAAAAATGCAGGATGGGAAGGTTTGACAGAATCAGATTCGTCTGTGAAAAATAATGCGGGATACTTTGAAGGTAACATTCCTTTGAGCATGGTCTTGGGTTTTGCAGAAGACTATAAAAAGGTGGTCATTAATATGAAGCACGAAATCATTCTCACTAGATCAAGAAGTGATGTAAATGCAGTAATTCAACAAAGTACTGCTGCTACAGGTGCTGCTGCTACTTATGAAAACTTTGAAATAACGATATTAAAGATAGAGTGGCTAATGCGACATGTCGTTGCTTCTGACAAACAAAAAATTCAGTTATTGAATTTTATTCGTAAAGATAATCCAATTTCTATCTGTTATCGTTCCTGGGAGTTATTTGAATACCCATCACTTCCAGCAGCCAATAAGCACGTCTGGACAGTAAAAACTTCAAATCAATTGGAAAAACCTCGTTTTGTGATAGTTGGATTACAAACTAAGAGAAAAGATGTTAAAGATGCAAATTGTAGCAGATTTGATCATTGTGAAATTAGTAATGTAAAACTTTTCTTGAATTCAAAATCTTATCCATATGGTAATCTGAACATTGACATATTTAAAAATCAGTACGCACTGCTCTATGATATGTATGTTGATTTTCAAAGAAGCTACTATGGAAGAGATCCGCAACAAGTGTTGGTTAAAGAAGAGTATATCAATAGTGTTCCACTCGTAGTTATTAACTGTTCACGGCAAAATGAAACTATAAAAAATTCTCCTGTGAATGTGCGTCTAAAAATTGAGGCTATAAAACCTTTTCCATCATCTACATCAGCTTATTGTCTGATCTTACATGATCGCATTACTCAGTATAATCCTGTTAGTGGAGAGGTAAAGAAGCTTGTTTAAAAATAAATAAATAAATAAAAATGGAGTATGCAGCAAACATGGTTGGCTTTAAGCAAATGGGAGGTGATTATATTCTAAAGGAAATAGCACTTATTCCTCTTAATCACAGTGGAGATCCTATAGATCATATATTTAAAAAGCCATTTTCATTGCATAGACTTTCTAATCAATTGCAAATAGAAAATATGTGGCTCAAACATAATTATCATGGAATAGCCTGGGACACGAATGGGCTTGATTACAAAAGTATGCGCTTATAACTATGAAACTATGGACATTTCTAAAAAAATTTTGTTCTCATGAGAATCAGCATTCAAAAATCAGTCGATACCGTCAAGTTTGGTATTCATAAGTTAATATTTAAACAAGTGACAGGTGCATATTTCGACCAAAACTGCACATCTTTGGAGTTCATTTAAGGTACCTTCCACTGCTTCTACGGCTTTGTAATTTTGACATGGCCTTCTTAAGTTCATGGAGAAACGATTCCAGAAAGAATTTCCCTAAAAAAATGTTTAGAACAGGGTTAAAATTCGATTCAAAGTTTTGTAAAAAATAAAATTTTTTTCAGAGGTAAGCTGCTATAATACTTTCATAGCCCTAGGTCCTTCCCGCAGATTGCCCAACACATGATACAAACACGTGCTGTCGTTTTCAGCTACATTGTTTTTTGTTTTTCTCACGAACTTAGTAAATTCAAGAATATTTTCAAAATGCTTGTAGTAAAAAATTTTCGATTACAATAAATATAAGTCATTTTGGATTATTGAAAAAAGTTTATTACAACAACGTATATAACAATATGTTATTTATATAAAAAAATCTATTAGGTCCGTTACGTAAAATATCAAAAAATAATCGATACGCATTTTTTCTTTTATCAATCAAACGATTTTTAACAATGTTATAGCGCATTGAAAAATTCGCCGTAACTTTCGTCGTGACGTAACGAAATTTTCAATGCACTATATCGTTGTTAATAATCGTTTCGTTGAAAAAACAAAAAATACGTATCAATTGTTTTTTAATATTATACATAACGGACTTAATAGATTTTTTTACGTATACAACATTATATTGCCATATTGACAGTTTTAACACACTTTATATTCATGGTTTAATTTTTTTTTATAAACGTAAATTGTTAAAAGGCTTAATCTATTTTTAAGCTTAATTATTTTATACAATACTATTTTAAGATTGTTTATTACTATTCCAGATATAACAATAGATGTTATTTATATTAAAAAATCTATTAGGTCCGTCACGTAAAATATAAAAAAATAATGGGTATGTATTTTTTCTTTTTTCGTTCAGACAATTATTAATAACACTGCAGCGCATTAAAAATTCCGTGACGTCACAATACGTACGTATATAGATATACTGCTGCCTAGGCGAAACTCATATCGTCACGTCACAGAATATTTCAATCTGTTGTACTGTTGTTAATAATTGTTTGATTGAAAAAATAAAAAATACGTATCGATTATTTTTCAATGTTCTACATGACGGACATAATAGATTTTTTATGTAAATAATATATATTGTTATATCTCGAGTTGTAAAAAGCTTTACACTAAATGATTAGCCTATTTTGCAAGTATATTATTTTATACGGTTTAATTATTATAAATAAAATCTCCGAGGGTTTTTTTTAACGTGTTTCTATTACAATTTTTAAAAAGACTTCTATGCTTTTCAACAATTCGCATTATGTTTTGCTTAACAGTTTCATTTTTGCTCAAAAAACAATTATATTGCGAAGCAAGTTGTACAACTCTCTCTGCCTGATCATTAACCACTTCCAGAGCGTGTACAACTTTCTTCGAATTTTTAAAATCTTGTCTATCTTCCCAATGTTGAGGATCAACATTGAGGAAGTTTGCGCTTAACTTTAACTTTTGGAAAAAATTCATTGTTTGAGAACTTGCAAACTTTTCTAATGTAAGTTCATCAAAAGAGTATTTTTCCAAAAGTTCTAAATTAGCTTTTTGAGCATTAGATTTATTTGAATGAGAAGACTTCATTGCATTACAAATCGCAATTTTCGATTCATTAGATACTTTATCGTCGAAAAGCGACAATGCAATGAATTCTTCTCCCAAATACCACAAATGTTTTTGATTTTGTTGAGTACGGCATCAGAAATCTTTTTATTAATAGTCTAAAACTTTCTGGCGTTCTATAATAACTCTAAATCTATTCTCGGTGCGATTTCCGGAATACTGGTTTTAAACCAGGTCTTTTGATACACTAATGTTACAAAAAGGCACATATTCCGGAAACCGTTTAATTCGTTTGCAGTTAAACCGAACTCGTTTCGAAATAAATGATGGATAGGAATAAGCGCCCTAAACCTCACTCCATCGTCGAATTTTCCTCCAAGGAATAAAACTATAAGTTCTAGGAACTCCTTATAGTCCGCTCTCGCCAACGGCGTCTGAAAAATTATTTTTGATATTTAATAAATTAAATGAGATAAAATTGTATATAATATTATGAATTTACCTCAAGCTGTTGTTTTATAGAAACGAGGAGGTTCTTCACTTCATGTTGTAGGTGCTTTGAAACGTCAGGATCTTCCATTCCCGATATGAAATTAGTCTTATCTATACGGGGCCAGTCTTGCTGAAAGCACTTAAAAAGCTGCACATCTGAACCTGCAGATGTGCAGTTTAAGTATTGCTCAAAAGCTGCTTTTAGCGTCAACTCATATATATGGTGCCTGCAAGCACAATGTAAGAGTTTGCGTCCTGATTCTTGTTCAATTAGAATGCACGCACCACCTTTGGCCCCAGTATTGGACGCTATCGTATCGAAAACTAAGCCGCATACTTCATCGGCGATCTCCCATTTATGCAGTAAATTTACAACAGCTTTTGCCTGTTCTTCGCCTGCCCCTTTGCTGATTTTGGTCACCTCTCCTGTCACGAAAACAGGAAGCCGCTCAATTTTCCCGTACTTATTATCGGGATCCTGAAACTGCTTCCCGTCCCAATGAACCAACAGTCGCAAGGCGTGGTTAGCGATAAAATCATCTTTAATGTCGTTGGCCCGTTTGGAACGGTGTTGTAGTCGAGCCCGGTGTACTGATTCAGGATTTAAATAGGATTTGTTGACATCAATCCCCAGACTGTGTGCCATAGCCACATAAATGCGGACAGCATCGCGGTTGCTGATTTTAGCGCGATCAAGAGTTGCGGTTACATTGCCGGTGATGAGTTTTCTTTTTTTAGGTTGAGCCAAGCGCTCAACAATAGAAAAATCATCGTCCTCTTGATCATCACCATCTGAATCGAAAGCCTTATTTAGTGACTCAATGTCTTCAGGAAACATGCAATCTATTACAGTGAAGGAATTGTTTGCCTGAACTTTATCGTTAGAAACATCAGCTTCTGGAAAAAAAAATGTAATCATTTATAAACATTAGAAGCGATAGAAATTTCAAGTTTTACGTCCAAAAACTAAAAATCAGACTTGACTGACTTATATACTCTTTTTCTCCCGACGCTTCACTTTGAAGTACGTTTTTCAGTTTCGGATACTCACATCTAAAAACTGAAATGAGTTCTCTTGATAACTGAAAAAAAAATGAAAATATCTGTACTGTACTCACCTTCTTGAGGTTTTTCTTTATCCGTAGATTCGTTGAGTGCACCAGTATCAATTATGATTTCCAGGTTTGCGCTTCTGTCCCGTTATTGGGCTTTCAAAAACGCAAGAGCATCTTTATTTATCCAGCTTACAGGCAAAGTTGCTCTGCTTAATAGACTGGGCGATACTTTTGCTTTGTAAGTATTTGATCACTAAACGATGCTCACGATATATTTTTTCTAATTTAACTATGCAATCACTGGTTTGCTGTATGGGAATCCCCGCACATTCTCAAACAACAGCTACTTTTTTAACAGTTACCATAGCAGATTTTCTGTGTGGCTGATTGCCATTTCTTAGTTGGTAATATCCTATCTCAGCAATTTCCGTTTTTGCCTGCGAATCTGGCATTTTGATTTTTGAGTTTTGAAAACACTTGATTCGTGGTAAACTTCGTATAACTTTGAATGTAAAATGACGCGCTAGATGTACGAGTGCACTGCTTCACTGCTGACAGCCAAATAACGCTGCTGCAAATCTCATGCCCATTTTTCGTGTACTTCGCGTACTTTTGCTTACCTGCGCCGAAAATGACGGACGACGGACATGCCTTCATTGCTTTCAGAATATAGTTTATAGACAAAGAGAAAGATGACGCAGAACGAGAGAGAGAGAGAGAGAGAGAGAGAGAGAGAGAGAGAGAGAGAACTGTATGTTCGTGGATTCTGCATAAAGATTATAGTTAGGGACTAGAGCTCATAAACCTGCAGAAGGGCCTTCGCTTTCCTAACTATTTACCTGCGTCGAAATTTGTCAGTTCGACGAAATTAAGCAAAGCTATTTATTGTTTAATTATTTATTTTCTAGAGAAAAATAAGATTAAGTTAATAATGTATAATAAATTATTTCATAATGAAATTTAAAAATATGTGTAGCATTCAACGAGACATCAATGAAATAACTATTTAGCTTAAATATCAGGATAATTTTATTGTAGTACAACAATAATATTATAACTACAATATATGTGGATACCACCTAGAATTTTGCTTAAGTTTATTGCAAAAAAATGTGACATTTTGAATTTTTGATAAGTTCGTTAGAACTTGAGATATGAAAATATAATATATGTTATTTATATAAAAAAATCTATTTGGTCCGTCATGTAAAATATTAAAAAATAATCGATACGTATTTTTTCTTTTATCAATCAAACAATTTTTAACAATGTTATAGCCTATTGAAAATTTCGTGACATCACGATACGTACCTATATAGATATACTAATGCCCACGCTGTAACTTTCGCCCTGACGTCAAGAAATTTTAAATGCGCTGTATCGTTGTTAATAATCGTTTCGTTGAAAAAATAAAAAATACGTATCAATTATTTTTAAATATTCTACATTTAGGACCTAATAGATTTTTTCATGTGAACAACATAATGTCAAGATATTTTCTAAAATCTGCTCTGCGATGTGTTATTGTGTATTCAATTACTTTGTTGTAAAAATCAGAATTTTATTATAATATTAAATTATTAAAATACGAAAATTCATTTTTATGCTGGGAAGAAAATTCGGAGGAAAACAAAAATAGAAAGTTTTTCAGGGTTCGGAGCATCTGGCAAGCATCCAGGGAGAAAGTCCTAATGCCGGAGATTCCAAGTACCTGACCCTACCGGAGAGATCGGCTCGGGAGGATGTTTATGACTGAAATTATGATGCGTATTGTTCCATTCTCCTGCTCATCACTTGTTTCAGTCACGTCGCTATACTAGGTTACGGAACTTTGCAGCCGCGTAGCTACCCTTAAATATTGATCGATTTCAAAAATTCAAAATCGACTGTACTCGTCATCAGCCTGTCCATCGATAGAGTCAACCTTATTGGCACTTTTTTAGACAGCGTGCAAAAGTTGGCAGCCTACTATACATCAACATCAGGTATCAAGTGTGTAACTATATGCACAAACCATAATCCAATTTACAAGACTGTTTGTGCATTACACAATGTAAAACTCATGAAAATATTTTATCAGTCATACAAAGATTGGTAAGAAAAAAAAATGAAAAAGCTAAAAAAATGCAGAAAAAGTAGAAAAAGTAGAAAAAGCTATAGGCTTACCAACTCATGAGAGGGTAAAAAAAATTGCCCCCCTCCATCTCGATCCTAGCTCAATCCCTACCAACTCTATCCTAGGAGAGAGGGGTGAGTTCGCTCCCACCTCAATATTCTAGGAGAGGGGGTGAGGTGGGATGCCTATGAGTTGGTATGCCTATAGCCTATCTACTTGTGTGTGTGCCTGTGCGTGTGAGTGTGCGTGTGCGTGTGCATGTGCGTGTACGTGTGAGTGAGCGTGTGCGTGTGCGTGTGTGTGTTTCCCGTTATAAAATAAATAAAAAATATGCAAAAAATTAAAACTAAATCAACAAGTGATTCGATTTCAGATGAAGACAACTTGTGAACTTAGAGAGACATCGTCTAATATTTAGAAACCAAATTATTTAAATATAAACTATAAAATAAATAACGTTTTTAACCTTGAAGAATTATTGCCAATGAACAACGTCCGAAGTTCTGGAGCATTAAATGGTTGAAAACCACTACAATTTTTATTCAAAATATACTATAAATTATTATCCATAAAATAACTAACCTTCACATTCTACTTCGGCAGATCTTTTAATAGAACTCTTCGTACAATTCTGTAATTCCATCTGCAATGTATAATCAATTGTATTATATTAATAAAAGTGAATAATGCACATAATAATAAATTTTCCAAAAGAATTAAACATTGCAAATTTAATAATTTTATTTGATGGATAAAAATAATTTCTAGATTTTAAATTTAAAATTTTGCGATATTGAAACAGCTAAGATGGTATAAAGATGATATCAGGATGACTCCCAGGTCAATGGACATCGTCCGCAGAATGAACATCTAGTGGAGAGCTTATCTCAAAATTTGTAAAATAATGGATCAATCAATGAAAATGACGGTACAGGCCAGATGGCACACAGCATACTTTTTGGGCTTACCGATTAATATTATATAATATTTTACTCCTTGAAACCTGTATTGAAATTTACGCGGAGCACTTTTTTTATTAAATAAATTTAGTTTCATTTTTTCTTACAAGTGTATCTAATTGTTTACAAATTAGTTTTAATATTAAAAGCAAACGACAATACTTTTATTATAAGTAACCAGTCAAACAGCAATCGTATGATTGTATCTTGCCAAAAGCTGATATCAAACCATGATTTATTTATCAAAAAAATTAAAGATATCGTAGCGTTATTTTTATCAACTTTGACTGAAAATTCATATTATCAAAATAAATAATTATTATGAGTATTTATAAAACAAAATAATCCATGATTTATCCTTCATTAAATTTACGGTTTAAGGTTTACGGTTGCACTTTTACGGTTTTTCAAAAACTGGGAGTTAGCGAGTAAGGGAGAAACTAGAAATACAAAATTATATCAACTTGAGAGTAAACATAAGCTTGTAAAAACTTTATCTGAACCTGATTTATATGAGACTTAGCCAAACTTGCTATTTTTCTAAAAAGATTTGTGTTAGGGCTATATAGATGACTTTCACAAAAATACTTAAGGACACTTTACTTAAGGACATCGATTACCGTCCATATCTGAACTTTGTATAAACTTTGATCAAATTTTGTGTAACCTTAAAAAAATTTGCTGCAAAAATTTTGATTAAGATTTTACAACACTTTTAGAAGATTGTATGATGTAATTTCAGTAAAGATTGCACGAAGTTCGACCATTGTTTGGAAAAGTATACGTATGATCGTTCGTCGTTTTAGGCGAAGCGCAAACCTATAGAAACGTACTTTGTAAGGGCCGAATTAGACTTATTCGGGCCGATAGGATTCCAACAAATAATTTATTTTAATTGGGAGGCTGTCTTCGATCGTGATCTTATTTTTTTTTCGTTATAGCCTTATCAAGTCCTCTTTGTGGGTCTTATTTGGCTCTTCCCACTGCCCTATACCATACAATGGTATCGACCAGTGAGGTACCCTATAGTCGGGATGCATGTGCAACACATCGGAATGTAGTCCGCATGCATCTCGACTGGAGCTACAGTTTAGCTACACAATGCATCCATAGATTGTGTCCAGTGGAATCCAAACCACTGGAGATCCGACGTTATAAGACACTTAAGTATATACATACAGGTGTATGTAAACATAGAGGCGTCCCAATGACAGAAAAGCCGAGAGTCGGGATCGAACCCAGAACTTCTGGATCGCGAGTCCGACACTCTGAATACTAAGCCGTCTCCGTTCGATCGTGATCTTATATTGCAATAATAATTATTAACAAATATATTTATGTGAACTATATGTACTCTCGACCCTTGTATTGATCCTTTGGTACCTTCTTACTTTTGTCATTCTCTAGTACGATTACATGGACTTTGCCCATTCTGCGGACGCACTTATCAAGTCTACGCACACGGTCTGCCAGAAATGCGGACACGCTCACAAATGCGGACACAAAGAAATGCGGACGCGTCTTTGTTGTGTGGACACGAATATTTCCGCGGACGCTTCTAGTGACAACGCGGCGCTTGCTGACATGTGTGGACTCGTAATACGAAAAAGCGGACAGGCTCTGAAAGCGCGGACACACTGCTGGTAGTGGTTTGGATGTGGCTGGCAAAGTCTGTGGACGTCTCTTGATCCTTATACTTATATCTAGTCTATATTGTTACGATCGGGTCGAGGAGAAAAAGAATAAACACGCTTTTATAATAAAAGAACTAAGGAAAGACTTTATTATAATACCTCGATTCTTAACAGCTGTCAGCGCTGGACTGACAGAACCAAAAACAATAACAACCGCGAAGTTGCTGCGGGTTTCTATGCGCGATTCAGGATGTTCGAATCGCGTCGGTCATAACAATATATTTATTAAGGTAGGGTTAAGTTAGTAGAAGGAGGACATCTAGATTAGTAGAAATGAAGTTACTTCTAAATATTTACTCTTGTTCTTTGTTTTGTTTTATTGATGCAAATCCGGACAGAGGCTTTTGTGTACACAGAGATTCATACACTCATTCAAACATTTCGATCTAGTCTATGATTGTTCGTATAGGTATGTTACGCAGGTTCTTATAAAGTATTTTAATAAAACTTACGTCTTTAGCACACGCCGTCAATTGAAGCGTCCTTCTTTCTTTAGCGAGTGTAAATATCTTACAACTACACAAGCTAATCGTGGCGGGTTTTAAACTTATCTAAGCTGCGGTTTCACCCACTCACGCCAGATATGCTTGGCGGTCCTTTCTTCGCAGTATACTGCAGTTGAGATGTATCCTTAACCGCAGCAAATATACCAGCTTGCCTGCAGAGTTCGGTAGATTTCTAGGCCTTCAATAGCGTACAGGTAGTACCTTGACACCCTTTTACGATCTCGTGTAGATTCTTCTGCTATAACTGCAAGTAGACGGCTAGTCTTCAGCGGCAAGTCGTAATGACGAGGTTAGACGCACACCGGTACTTAGTCTGCTAGTTAAAGACGCTGTACTGATCGAGTCCAGGGTTTATAAAGACTCGACTCCCGATCAAATCAGTAACTGAACAATTAAATTGTGGGGATACCCGCGGCCGATCAACACTTGCCACCGAAAGAAGGATTACAACATTAATAACGCGACGACACATATGAAAATGCTGAGTCGATTTTAAAACGCCCGAATCTCGGTCATACCACTACTCAACCAGCACACGAGGCTGATATATTGCAATGTATCTACCGTCAGCGTACTCACACACCCACACAAGTCACACGCTACACCTGTCGAAACCGATAATTAATAAATCAATCGTGGGACCTTACAATGCGATAAATTTATTCGTAATTTATAATCATCTATTAAATATTCTATGATGGGTATTGATAATATAATATCATATAATATAATATAATTAATTTGTAAATATTTGTTGCCTCCAATAAAATGGTATATTACGTACCTAAGGAGGAAAAAACTTGGACAGTCAATATCTCATGTGAATTTACTCCCGTGAAATATACACTGTTTTCCTCACACTGGCGCCAAAATTACGCATTTCTCTCCAGGCGCTCGGGAGAGAAAGTGATACTTTCAGCGCAGGAAAAGCATTTGTTATCAAATATAGAAAACTTTTATTATGTGTTTACAATGATACAGATAACATAATTAGCTACTTTAAAAAGCTCTTTCTACTGTATATTTTACAACAATAGCGTATATCGTTATTTTTTGACATTTATTTCTGATAACGATAAGAATGTGATGGTGAAAAGCAAATTTGTATTTCTGGATAACGAGACTTGTGTTTTTCATTCGGTATAAAATATCAAATCTCAAAACAGATTCATGTAAGAATCACTTAGCCTCAACTATTATTTCATCTGAAATACTCGATGAACATAACAGAGTAATTCCATAAACCATCTAATGTGACGCGGCCGAGAGGCAAAATGTATAGATAATGTCGCATAACGGTTATAAGATACAACTACGCAGTGAGAAAGCATTAAGTTTGTTGCCAGGTGAAGACGGCTGGTGATAACGCAACCTCTCCGACAGCCCTCAAAACGCTGACCCGGCGCTTCGCCCTCCTCCATGCCTCCCGACTTCGCATTAAGTCCATGAATAGAGAGAGTGAAGTAGCTGAAGTCGCATGGAGAAGGATGGGGGAGAGGTACGAACAATTAGTGGGAGAGATAGTGACGCGCTCTCTCCCATCAATAATTGCGCTAGAGACACACTGCCCTCTCCGGCAGTGCGTCTCTAGCCTCTGAGCTGTATTCCTGTGTGTTTAGAGTACTCTGAATTTCCAACACTTTGAATTGAACTGAGAAGCCTGAGTGGAATTGTAATTTTGAATTTTATTTGTATTAGTATATTGAAAATAAATAGTTTTTCTGAATTTTATCATCGCGTGAGCTCTTGAGGAATCTATTACGTTTCTTTATCAAACATCAAGATTTTGCCGATCAATCAACGACCAGCCACGCAGATTTCAATCTTTTCTAAAGAGACGCCACGGCATTGCAATCTCGAAGGGCTTCATACCGAATTGATTCATTGAGCGGCATTTGATCTATTTTGCATTCACATCCAACATTTATTTGCTACGGCTTGTGGAACTGACATTGGATTTCGCTATAAACTAATATCTCATTCTACACGGAACTAAAGGTAAAACCAAATTGAAATAATTATTAATTGAATATTGCATTTGTCCATTATCAAATTGACGTTTCGTTTGATTAGAAGTTACATTAGATTTTTTCTACCCTGATCGCGACAGTTTTTATAATAATTTTAATTCAGCTGCCTTTCAATTAGCATCTTTAAATCTTGTAACGTGGAATTTGCCTGCTCACACAGGAATTCCCGTTAGTGTACAAAGAAATTTATTTTTAGCCGCTGCCTCCTTCTCTCGGGTCCTGGATTCTGAAAAGCGGAATAACACGCGGGAAATTGGTAGCAATAGGATTGATTTCATTAAATAAGTAAAACAACAGTTACACATAAAATACTGAAATATATATTCTGAAAACCCCCTCCCCTTTTAGTAATACAATCGTTAATTCTCAAACAATCAAAGATTTAGATTTTAAATATGCACATGGGCCAACGGCCATATGACTATCTCCAGATCGCTTGGTGGTCGCTAAAAGGGCCACGAAAGTTTCCTCTACGATGCTTCTATTTTTAAATTACAAGAAAACAAAAGGGATTCAGCTTTTGACCTCCTAAAGAAAACACGGAAAATCACGCGGTGCTGAAAAGGGAAAAGGCCTCCATCCACGTACTCTCATAGATACCCCCAATCGACAAGTAAAATATTTCATGAGAATTTATACAAATGGCTTACCAATTTACAATCCAAACCAAATTACTCCACTAAAGAAAACTCCAACCAATCACCACTATGGAGTTCCAAAACCAATGCCCAAGCAAATTCCAATAGAAATTCCACGACCAACAAATTCCGTAAATGGCTGCCGTCCGAATATTCCAAACTCTCTAACACCTGCGAGAAAAATACTAGAGATTGCTAGAGAACTAGATCGATAGAAAACCCGGAATAGAGTGGCCGAGGACGACGCTCCGCTCGAGGAAGAAGCCGCGATTTCCCCACCTCACCTCCTTCTTCATGGAAGCGTCGTCCTGGCTGGCAAATTTCCATTGGTCCTGAAAATCTCCAAAATCCGCAATTGGCCTATTCAAATACGACTAGTAACTTGTTATTCATCTATGAATTTCCCAACGTCCTCTTTTTCTATTTCTAATTTTCCAATTGGCTCACTAATCAATTATCGCCCTCTATATCATTTATCGATATGCCAATTCCGCGCCCCCTTCATTGATCTTGATTAATCAATCGATAATCATAGCCGTAAGGTGGCTCCCCCTATGAATAACTAATCAGGCGCGCGACATTTGAAAAGCCTCAATCATCCCAGTCAATTCATACCCCTATATGTCTTTATTACGTCCAGAAGTCAACATAAAGTCAACTCTACCGCAACACGCTTGAATCATGCGTTCGCAGTCTCTCGGAGTGCCCCAAACGCAGTCAACTTCGCACCACTATATTCCTCTCTCTCTTACTCAAGCGCACGCTCTCTCTTTCTCTCTCTCTCTCTCTCACACACACACGCTCGACTCTCACTCTCGCACATGCTCGACTCCCACTCTCGCTATATCTTCTCTCTCCCGCGCGCCGACTCTCTCTCTCTCTCTCTCTCTCTCTCTCACTCTATTACACACGCCAACTCCCTCTCTCTCGCACATACACACTCTCATGCATGTGATCGCGCGCGCTTGCCACTACCTCGCTTCCTGCGGTGCCCCCTCCCGAGCGCCGACGCGTTGCGCAGGTGTGACTCGAGATCTCACATCCTGCCGAGCGTCACCGAGCGCTGGCTCCTCTCCAGAAGCTGTCAACTCGCCAAGAGTGAGTCAGCTGGCCGTGCAATAATGTTCACGACGCAGCAATAATTATTGCTACGTCGCAATCTATACTCTGTTCAATTATAATTTCTTCCAATTGTAAATTTTCAAATTCTTTTTTTCTCTTAATTTTCTGTTTTTCATTTTCTCTTATTGCCACCAATAAATGAGTAATCAGCTAAATATTGCTCCCAATAGATGAAAAGTCCATCCATACATAGCATAAAGTGTATATCCTCTGATCATAATGTCTATTGTAAGCTTTAAAATATGAATAATAGTAAATATCATAATTGTTGCCGAACTAATTGAACCAAATTTTGTCAATTTTTCTATAAATTTATGCCATGTACTCTCAGCAATATTTGATAAAATATTTTCTGTTAATAAGTTGCTTATTATTCCATCCCCTGTACAGTCTCTTCTTCTTGTATTCGTCTTGCTATGGTATTAAGCAATGAGACTCTTTCCATAGGAAACATGATATGCTGTTGTAATTTTTGAATCTCTTCTTGAGAATAGATTCCACTAGTTGCTAACGAATCTAAACCTTGTGGCTGCCATGAAATCTGATTTGATGGTTTTAAAATCTGTATAATATTGTTACTTTTTCTTGGAACTGGCATAAGATTTACCCAACTTTCTCCAATTTTAAAATATTGAGGTACAATTGAATTCCAATTAATTTGAGTTCCTTTATTTAAAAGTATATGTGTTTTAGGTGTAAAAAACATAGTTTTATTTCCCACCAACACAGGCAATTGCATATAGCAATAATCGGAGTGATTTACTTTGACTTCTATTGACATACATTTTATTATATGTACAGCTAGTTTTACTATGTATCTGGGGTTTTGCATGATATTATAGGCAAATTCATCAGGTGATATGGATGCAAGGGATAAGGAATTTTGAATCACCTTCCTTTCTAACTCACATTTTTCTTGTAGAATATTTAAGTATAAAGTTTTAATCTGAACCCTAAAATGTTTCTCTACGTACACAAATTTTGAACTCGTATAAGGAAAAATCTTAGATTATATTAAGCGACGACCGTGTCCAGTGTCCCATGTTCGGTGTCCCGTGTGACCTCTTCTTTTGCAATTACTTAATCTTTTTTTAAAGGATAACGCTTTATCTATACCCACATGATTGTATGTATACATAATGCACCGTCTCGAGGATGATTTCCCGACGAGGTCACTCTGACACCTGGATGTCATCTCAAGGAGTTGTGTAGTTTTGACGTGTTTTTAGATTTTTGTTGTGTTTTTACGTTTTTTAATGTGTTATTGATTTTTTTGTGTTCTCCAGCACACCTAGGGCATCTTCTTCATGATGATTTCTCGTCATCTTGGAGGTCATCCAGACTCCTGGACATCGTTTGGACATAGATATCATTTCCATGGAATTTTTAGTTTAGTGTAATAAATAATATTTCTGTATGTTGTTTTGCGTTTCGTCCCAGATTTATTAAATGGACTGTTAGATGTAATATAGACAAAAAATAATTGAAGAAAAAGTCATTGAAAGTGAAAATTAGAAAATAATATTTGACTATTTTCCTTCTGTCGAACCCTATCTTCGATGCAGCACAGCTTTATAAAAAAACATTATTTCGTGAAATCATAGTATACATATCCTTGCTGCCGATGATATTAAATTACAGCGCATATTTTATTCCTGCCGATGATATAGAATCACAGTGCATATTTTTTTGCTGCCGATGATTTAGAATTATAGCGCATATTTTGTTGCTACCGATGATTTAGAATTATAGCACATATTTTGTTGCTACCGATGATATAAAATCACAGTGCATATTTTTTGCTGCCAATGATATAGAATCACAGTGCATATTTATTTGCTGCTGATAAATGTTGTAAAGCAATATTTCTTGACATAGTATGTATTTAGAGAATACAATTTTTTCATAATCTTTTTCATGCTCATTTATGAATGCTTAACTATTAGTTAGTAAAATTTTTAAATCAGATTTTGACGTATCCCTTGAAAGTGCAAAATACAATTGTCCATGACTGAAAACTATATTTGGTAAGTACACTCCAACTTTGGTAAATGTTTAACCTTGCGATTTATTAATAGTCATAGCATGTGCTAATCTTAATGGAAGTTGTCCTAGTTTTAATATAAATGGCAATTCATCGTTAGATGATGTTAAATCAATATGTGGTCTTACTATAATAGTTCCAGATTTGTAATCACTAATTATTTCGGCACTAATAATGTAATCCATTAATTATCTTACAATGTATCGAGTACCATTACAAAGACCTTCATTTAAATTAAGATTCAGTAAAAGAATTACAATTGCTCCTTTTTTAAATGTAGTATATGCAGAGGTAATCCGTTTCGTGTTAATGAATTCAAAAATTCCTGTAGAAATACATTTTGTAAATTATTATCTTCGTTATCTAAAGCTGTATCAATACTATAATACTCTTTCATTTCTCCATAAATTTTGCTTACAATGTCATCATTTATCATTTGCACATCAATAATTCTTGGAGCTAAGAGAACTTCCTTATGAACCTCAGTAATATTATTAAAACTAGTACAAAAATTTCCATTATCATTTTTTATTTGTTAAAAGTTCATTTGGAATTTTAAACAAATCATTTTTCATTTCAAAATTATTATTGACTTTACCATCTCCAACATTACGAAGCCATTGTTTAAATTCGATATCGTTATTATTAACTCTAAGATTTTCTTTTAAAGACAAATATTTTACATTTCTTTATATTTTACTATTTTTTACACAGTTTTCGATAATTTTTCTTCTACCGCCATGTTTTACAACTGGTAATGTTTGTCGAAAATCTCCAGAAACAACCATAAGTTTACCTCCGAATGTAAAATTATTTTGACACAAATTTTCAAATATTTTTTCTATAGCTTCAAATGCATGTTTTGATGTCATTGTTATTTCATCCCAGATAATAATTTGAATATTTTGCAGCATTTCCCCATATCCTGAGTTAGGTGTTTCATTCAAGTTGTATTATCAACAATATTTAAGTAATTCAAATAACGGTGATAACAATAATAAATACCGCGGTAGATCCAATAACAATTATAATAATCGCAACAACAGTAATGGCAATAGCCAAAATAAAAATAATAAGGAGCAAGGCGACGGTAAGCAAAGTGCCGGGACCGAGGAACCCACCAAAGAACATTTAAACTAGATAGACGCTCGTCGCGTTCCCCAGACATCGAGCGTCAGTCTAGCCAAAATTTAGGTTTAAGTTTTTATAATCACATACCTCATACCGCGAACAATAGCAACGTGGACAAACCAATTATTCCAGCCGCAACAGCAGCAAGCGTCCAGCCGCTCTACCTGGTCCCTCAAGCTAGCCAATGGGGCAATGAAAAGTCGCCCCTCAAAATATTACCTGTCTACATCGACATAAAATCAGCCGAAAAACGCGATATCGCAGCGTCGAAACCGCAGCCATTGGCAACGCAAATATACGCAGACACCTCCATCGATGCAATTTCACGCGACTCAATTTCCGTCACATTGCACGCGACACCACGCGAAGCATCTACGCAACTTTTCTTAAAAAATAAATTAGAGTCTCACGCCGTTTCGCACACTTTCATAACTAACAAGCCTAGCGTACGGGTCGCATTCACCCATCAGCACCAAAAAAGCTTTCACGTTACTCGAATGCAACGGTAAGATATCAGATTCGAACAATTACACTGTATAGCCTGTACTGCATAAACAGGCACGCAGTGTAATGCATCCTCGAGCAGATCAGCCAGCAGGCTGCGACTCGAGAGAACGCGATAACAGTTCGCACGAAAAGAGGCCAGATAGTTTCGTTACAGGTGAAGAAGCGTTGAATAGCGAGTTCCGCGAAGCTGGTACATCAGAGCCAAGCGAAGAGATGCGCTTTGCAAACGTGTGATTTTAGCGAGTCGGTAGATTGCCTCCTGTTATCACGGTAACCTACCCGCAGCTAAGAGAATGCAAAGCCACGCTTTACGTCGACATGGGCGCGGAAGTTTCGCTTATTAAAGCTGGAAAACTATTGCCACACTGTGCAATCGGCTCGAGCGTTAAAGTGCGTCATGTTAGATAAACTGTTAACATCAGGCGTTGCAACATTACGGAGCGAAGGGATCAACTGCAAGCTACACGTCGTCCCTAACGATTTTTCACCCCATGGATTGTCTCAGATCGTTGAAATATTTCAACAATACCATCGACTTCCGTCTTTCCAGAATTACCTTAGTGATTGGCTGAACACTTATCTTGATAAGCCTCGAACCAGTCTTTGTACTGCGCAGTGTCCTCTTCAGAATGATTATCACACTCTTTACAAAGGGATTGTTTGGGAGACACGTCAATCACTTTTCCATTTGCATCGCGTATCAGTGCTGATACACCTTGAACGGAAGAGTGGCCTCGGTTCCTCCAAGAACCATCACCCGAAACAGTCTCACGGTCATCCTCTTGAGTTTCACTGCTGCAGTCTTCCTGCATAGCTGCTCTCATTGAGTCCTTAGCTACACTTTTAGTTGCTGCTTTTAAATCTTGATTTATTATATCAAAATTACTATGATAAATTGGAGTTAATAAATCCATTACTCCACAGAAAGAATTTAAATCAGTATGACCGTGTTCAAGGAGTCTCATAGCTAAAACTGAACGTCTATTGATTTCATATGCATTACGTTGCTTACCAATTTTTCTACTGGACTCAATGAAAGCAGCTTTGGGGCATCTGGTGCAAGTGCCAGATAGCGTAGTGCTGAGACCTCTTATATCGATTTCATCAAATTTGACATCCCTACCACAAGCTTTACAGGTCAGAAATTCCTGTAATCCTGGATACAGTAAGGACATGTCAAATATTCTGTTCTTGATTGTACCAGCTTCTTTGTATTTTCCTTTTAATTTCTGTCTCGATCTTGATGGAGGATAAGTTCTTTACTGCAGTGTTCCAGATGTTGATGGAAGTGCATCAGGTAAACTTCTTGAAGTGCTGGCCACTGCACTTGTTTGTCGTTGCTGATGGTTTCTTGATGTTGAATTGGTGCTCGATGCTCTTCATGGTGGTTGCTTATGATTTTTCCTTGCTTCTTAAACTTTCCTCTCCTCTTCGCTCTTTCATATATGTATTTTCCATGTGAAGATGATCCAGGCACTCTATCTCTTGAGTCTGGACTCATCTTGAATTGTCTTTTTCAATTGTCAAAAAAAGTTCATATATACATTCACTTTTAAAGTAGTTCAGACTCGCCAGTCGTTCTCATTCGATTAGTTTGACAGTATAGGGCTGAGTACGTGAGCAAATGAAAACAAAGATTGACCACTACTGCCGCACGCGCACATAAGAAAGCGTGTCCGTGAGACGTCCGTGTAAACAAACACATACAAGACTCGGAGAGTATCCAATAGCGTTGCCGCTTTTACGCATCGCTTCCCCTCCTTCGTCGCTGATTTCGTAGTGAATAGAGAAAATAGTTAATTTTGCATTACAATTACCCAGAAACTAAACGGGGAATCGTTACCAAACTTTTTTTATTCAGTTTCAAATAATGTCAAATATTATGGGTTTATTTTTCTTTTAAATCGTAAGAGCTGTTTTTCAGTAATTAAATGAAACGTTGCTTATTAGCTGTTGTATACAAAAATTGCATGTTAAAGTTGAAACTGTGAAGTGCAATATCTCGATTTTGGCACAAGCAAATGAGCTAAAATTTTTCACGCATATTCGTGTCACCATAATGAACGCGTATACGAATTTTCGTGAAGATCCAAAGAAAACTGTTTTTGGGATGAACTACCTTAAGTAAAATTTTTTAATTACAAATACTAAAACTTTTATAAAACTATTAAATATATTAAATAGTTTTTACAAATATTAGTAATTGTAAAAAAATCCACTTAATAAAAATTTACAACTAAAAACTAGATAGCGAATTTGAAAATGTAGTGTTTATTTTTGAAAAAATAGTTTTCTTGGTGTGAGCCAGGTAAAACAGGATCATAGAATTATCACCACTTACTTGAGCTCATTCTTGGAAAGTTGAAAATCTATTATCTCTTGTGTTTTCACTTGCACACACGCACACGCACACGCACACGCACACACACACACACACACACGGACAGACAGATTAATAAATTTGTATGAAAGCGGTTTTTTGCAAAACTTTTTGGAGTAAAATGCTTTATACAACATATATAAATAATAAGAATACAAAATTTAATCAATCTTGTTTTTATTACTTGTAGACATTAGTGAATTGTTACGCGAAAATAAAAATTTTACGAAAATAGACTATACAAAATTATTGCACTAATTTGTTAATGTAAACCTATAACCCTATATATGTAACTCTATAACCCTATAACTTTTTATTAAAATGGCATTTTCTTATAAAATGGACTTTCTTATCGCATTCTAAAGAAAAGTTTCTGTACAAATCATGAATGGAATATATTCAAAGAATATTATTTAGTGCTAATAAATATTGTCGAATAAATCATCATTTTTCGAAAATTATCTAGGAACATTTTTCAGTTTTTTTTTTATATCTTTGCAAACAAAAAATTAGCTAAAAACGGGTTTCACCATCAGATTTTACGGAAAATTTTCTATAAAAAAAGGTAAAAAAATCGATTTTTTAAAATATTTTAACCCAGGTCTGACCTCTTAAAGATTCAACATAACATAACGCTAATGTAGTTTATAATATTAAATTCGGTCACCATCAAATAGACATTTCTGTTAGGATTGCCTTCCACTTCGTGGATGAGTGAATCGGAAACGATTAAAACAACATGATGTAGTGAGACCGTAATGACCTTTTTTTATGGAAAAACTTGCCGTCCCGTCATATCATAGATTCAATGAATTCAATGAATTACTAAATGTCAGTAGAATCAACAATATACTATAAAATATCAAAATATAAGTAAACCAACCTTTCCAGAGGCGTCGTTACTCGAATGGTCGGTACAGATGAAACCATACCTCAATTCTGAGAGATATGGAATTCCATACATCGGATTGATTATAAAATTTTTAGCGAGTCACGAGACTGATGATTCAAATTCATTTCCAAGAATTCTCGATCGTCGAAAATCCCTCCGAGAGCATTTCTCGATCATCGAGAAAAGCTCTCGGAGGGATTCCCGATAATCGAGACTAAATTCGAAGCGTAACAATAATTTGGTTTATTACGTTTCTCCGCAAAAGAATAAGCGTTCACTGGAATGTAATTAACATTGATTACAATGTAGTCCTTGCAGATACATCGTCTACTGTCACAGGTGCCTTCCTACTTTACTCACGCTATTGACCTATTCTAAAGAAAGCATGACGAGTTTAATACGCTCTCACTGATGTGCTCCTACTAGGTAAATTCCTCTCGTACAAGATTTTTCGACTATTGACACTTCCTTTCCATTAACCTATCATCGAGCATTGTTCTGGGAGGGATTCTCGATCAGCGAGAAATGCTCTCGGAGGGATTCCCGATAATAAGGACATTATTTCGAAGCGTGTCTTTGAGAATTTGTTTATTACGTTAATCAGATAAAGAATAAGTGTTTACTGGAAACGCAATTAACGTTGATTACAATGTAGTCCATGTAGACACGACGTTTAGTGGCAGAGGTCCATTTATGCTTTATAGACGCTATTGATCGAGTCTACAGAAAGCATGAAGAGTTCGATACGATCCTATCGGTATAGTCCTACTGGGTAGTGTAATATACTCCTCGTAGAGGATTTTTCGATCATCGAAAAATGCTATCGGAGGGGTTCTCGATCATCGAGATATGCTATCGGAGGGATTCCCGATAATAAGGAGTTAATTTCAATAAGTTTCTCGATTAATCTGGCAGAAAAAGCGAGATAAAATGTGAGAAAATTAATATAAAAATGCTCTTACCGCCTAATTAGACATTTGCTTTTAGTAGAGCCGTAAGGAAATTGGGATCACCAAAAAATATTAAGATACAAATACTCTTACCGTCAGATGATTTAGACATAAGATTTTAGTAGAGTAACAAGGAAACCGAAATTTTCATGCACTATAAAAAAACGATATCTACTATATGTACAACGTCTATAAGATTAAATGGAATCAATATAATTTCTTACGTGCCAAGAAATTCAGGACTTTTCTACATTGCCCGGCTTATTTGCGAATCAAAACAAGTAGAATTGTAATCGTTATGACATAAAGAAACGTAGTATCGTTTCAGCGCATGAAATTTGGGATCCTGATTTTCTTGCTACTGTAATAAAAGCAATTGTCCGAATCGTTAGCTATCAGAAAATATCAATATTGTTTTCTATTCGCATTGCAAAAAAATCAGGATCCTCACTTCCTTGCAACTGCAGGAAAAGTAGAATACCATTGGCTTGGCGAGTGCAAGAATAACATCGATTTCTTAGTGTCACGAAAAAATTCGATTGCCAACTCCATTTTATTACGTGGAATGAAAACCAGAATGCTAATTTTCTTGTATTGCTGGTAAAGCACGATACCGATTTCACTGTGTAGATAGAAAACGATAAATGAGGTCCTGCAACTCAACAAACACAAAGATATTCGGAATCTAAATCACAAGGAAATCGGGATCTTCATTTAACGGCTGCTTTGAGCAAAGAATCGAGGACTCTTGGTTCCGATCCGGATCCCGAATTTTTTGCGGCGCAAATAAATCGGGATACCGCCATCGTTGCTTTGTCTTTTTCCCAAGCAATTTACATACCCGCTAAATCAGGATCCCGATTTTCTTGCGATTCAGAATCTGAAATTGTTTGAGCTTGCAGAACTTCCAAACTGTCATTCATGGATTTCTAGTGATACAGTGAAACCGGTCGCTTACTAGCGGCACAGCAATATCCGGATTGTGGTGTTCTGTCACTGCAATGAAATTGAGTAAGCAATCACATTTCCATTCCGTGACGCAAGGAGATCGGTGATTTTCTTGCACATTTCAACCCAATGGAATAATTCTTTACTTGCACGTGTCAACCCAATGGAATAATTCTATGCAGTTGCAAGATCCCGATTTTCTTGCGACGTGAAAAATATTAAAATAAAAATTCTTAAATCGCCTAATGATTTAGGCGTTAGATTATAGCGCTACAAAGGAAATCTGGATCCCAATTTTTATGCGTTGCAAAGAAAAAACGTAACTACTATTTGCTCAAGTGTGATATTGAATGTTTCGTCGATACCATTTCTTTAAATACCAAAAAATTCAGGACCCCGACCTTTTTGCATCGCCCGATTTATTTGCGATGCCAAAAAAGCATAATTCGAGTTGGTGTGAAATAAGGAAACCAGATGTCATTCTTTTTATGTAGTACATGAAAATTGGGAGGATCATTTCCCTGTCGTTCTACTACAAGCAAATGTCTAAATCATTAGCGCTAAGAAAACATCAATATTACTGTTTCTCGCATCGCAAGAGAATCAGAATCCCTATTTCCTTACAACCGCAAGAAAAGAGAATTCCATTGATTAGAGTCATGAAAAAAATTCGATTGCCAACTCTATTTCATTACGTTGAACGAAAACCACAATCCAGATTTTATTGTACCGCTGGTAAATGAAGAAACCGATTTCACTCTGCCGTTAGAACACGATAAATCTGGTCATTCATTTAATGGCTATGCAAAGATATCGGAAACTTTTGGTTCCGATCTAAATCCCGAATTTTTTCCGACGCAACTAAACCGGGATAATATCTTTCTTGGTGTCTTTTTTCCCCAATTCATTTGCATATCCGCTAAACCAGAATCCCGATATTCTTATGATACAGAATCTGAATTTCTTTATGCTTATAGAACTTCAAGACTCATTCACCGATTTCTAGTGTCACAGTGAAACCGATGGATCCGAGAGCATTTTTCGATGATCGAAAATCCTTCTCAGAACGATGCTCGATGATAGGCTAATTCTTGGAGAGGAATCTCGATACTAGAAGAATCTTGCACGAGAAGTATTTGAATACCTAGTAAGACTGTATCGATGGGATCGTATTGGGCTCGTCATGCTTTCTATAGACTTAATCAATAGCGTGAGTAAAGCAGGAATGGACTACATTGTAACCAACGTTACCTGCGTTTCCAGTAAATATTTACTTTTTAGCTGATTAACTTAATAAACGAATTCTACATGACTAATGCTTTATCAATATTTGTATATAACGATTCTACATCTAAGCTAACAATACAGGGTCATTCGGAATGTTTACATTTTTTATTTTTTCTATAAAATCGTAACTATTTTTTATGTAAGAACGAGGTTTCTCAATACTACTTTGTAAAATTTTAAATAAATGATTTCATAGAAAATATGTTGACGAGCCTATTGTTGAAATAATAGGCCTCTGAGGATGGTTTTTCTTCTGAATTTTTGGTAAACATGTAAGTTGTGATACTAAAATTTGTGATATAAAGAAGATAATTAAATCAACTACCGAGGGATAAAATGATATTAGATAGTGTATACACACTTATCTAAATACATTTAACATGGAACACACGCCCTGCAAACATCAACAACATCGCAAGTAGTTTGAATCATTTAAATATCCATAGCGACTCGATTCGAAATCAATTCAGAAAAATGATACAAATCTGAGTTTTGAAAAATCATTCACTAATTTGACTAATATAGCGTTGCTATTGGCGTTCGCAGGGCGTGTGTCGTATGTCCTGCATCGCAGTAGAAAGTGCCTTTGGGATCTGGCTCTCGTTAGGTCTCGTTGTAGCGTGATCCATGTGTTAATGTGTTGTCTTGCGTCAGCTCCGTATATTCTCTCAATATCGTCAAAGGAAACGTTGCTTAAAACCGGTGAAGATCCACGGTCCATGTTAAATGAATTTAGATAAGCGTGTATACACTAGCTAATATGATTTTATCCCTCGGTAGTTATAGTTTAATTATATTCTTTGTTTACTTTATCGATCTCTCCGAGGCAGTGGTTCAGAAAGGGTTTAAGAAATCAAAATCCCTTTCTTTATAAAAAATGACGTTTCGGCGATCATTCTCGTCCTCATCAGGAAACTGTCAAAAATTTTATTACATAAATCACACAGCACCGTAATAAAACTAGACACACTACAATAGAGGAAAAAATCTTTGAGAATAAATTAACGGAAACTAAGAATTTCATTAAGACTCATAATGACATTATGTTCACCTTTGCTTACAATTTAAATGGAAAGTCTTTTAGCTGACACTAGCACATACAGTATAATTTTAAAAAATCCGTTATTGAAATTGCAGTTGAATGGTTTTGTGGTAAAAAATATAAAAAACAGTTTTTCACATAAAATTTAAATGATTTAAACAACTTGCGATGTTGTTGACGTTTGCAGGGCGTGTGTTCCACGTTAAATGTATTTAGATAAGTGTGTATTCACTATCTAATGCGATTTTATCCGTCGGTAATTGGTTTAATCATCTTCTTTATATCACAAACTTTAGTATCACAAATTGATACATGTTTACCAAAAGCATATGATTTACCAAAAATTCAGAAGAAAGGCCATCCTCCGAGGCCTATAAAGAAATGTGTGTACGCGTATTGAGGAACATAAAAGGTCCAAGGACAGTGTCATTTCCGAGCATAGTGAAAAATACAATCATACTTTTAATTTTGAAAGATTTAGCATAAAAGATAAAGAAAATAATTTAAATAAGAGATTAATCTCGGAAATGATGCATATACATTTGCAAGATAATGGTATTAATAAGAAAGAAGATACCCAGAAACTCAATAACGTGTACACACATTTAATATACCAGTTTAAGAATTAAAATCTGATGCATGACGTCATAAGTAAACAGACCGCGCGAAAGACGTGTGAACTTTTCACATTATATAAGCGACGGCCGTCGACTACTTCCTCACTTTCGAAACAATAGCTGACAAAGCCACATGAATAATAGCTGTGTCACTCGGCTTCTCTCTTCCCCCGCTGTTAACTAGCCGGGGGAGAGGATTATCGGGATGTACACAAATCATAATTGCTCCAATATGTAAGTTTTCGAAAATATCGCCTTTGTACGTATTACTCTGTCTTTTAAAGTTTGTATGTTTATGTAACAAAATTTTTGACAGTTTCCCGATGAGGGCGATAATGATCACCGAAACGTCGTTTTTTATAAAGAAAGGAATTTTGATTTCTTAAACCCTTTCTGAACCACTGCCTCGGAGATATCGATAAAGTCAACAAAGAATATAATTAAACCAACTACCGTGGGATAAAATCATATTAGATAGTGTATACACACTTATCTAAATACATTTAGATCTTTTAATCTTTCAGAAGTCAAAAGATATACGAGATCCCAAAAATATGGGTTTGCCGCCAGTGATTTTAATGAGTATTAGTATTCTGTGCAAACAATATCAAAATAGACTTGATAATTATTTTGGAAAATCATGTCAAATGAATCATACCAATTTCGAAGATTAATGGTTGAACCATTTTTGAATTTTTTAATAGTATAAAATTTCAAAATTGAAAAAAACAAAACTCGTTGAAGCACTAATCTTCAAAATTGGTATGGTACATCTGACATACTTTTACAAAATAATTATCAAGTCTATTTTGATAAAATATTTTGATAAATGTCAACTCATGTCAAACGTAAAATACCAATTTTTAAGATTATTCGTTAAACCAATTTTGTTTTTTTTAATTTTGAAAATTTATACTTATAAATAATTTAAAATTGGTTCCACGACTAGTTTTAAAAAATGGTATGGTATGTTTGACATGAGTTTTCAAAACAATTATCCAATTTAATATTCTTTTGTTGGCTTTTATCGATCTCTTTGAGGCAGTGGTTCAGAAAGCGTTTAAGAAATCAAAATCCCTTTCTTTTTTAAAAAACGACGTTTCAGCGACCATTGTCGCCCTCAACAGGAAAATTGGAGCAAATATGATTTGTGTACACCTCGATAATCCTTTCCCTCGGCTAGTTAACAGCGGGGGAAGAGAGAGACGGAGTGACGCAGCTATTATTTACGATTTTGATTTCTTAAACCCTTTCTGAACCACTGCCTCGGAGATAAAAGTCAACAACAGAATATTAACTAACTACCGAGGGATAAAATCATACTAGATAGTGTATACACACTCATCTAAATACATTTAATTATCCAATTTCTTTATATATTGCTTCTACAGAAATCTAATAGTCTTTTGGATCACTACCGGCAAATCCATATTTTATGGGTCTTGTTTATCTTCTACGTCCTAAAAAATTAAATATCTATCTATTTGTGTACCAAAACTCACTAAGGGGGGGATTGAATAACTAATTTTTGTGTACGCAAATTGTTTCATTAAAAAAAATCAATTTAATTCAAAAACTAGCACATAATTTATTTAACTGAGCTAGTCTTCGGGATGGAAAATCTAACGGTGCTACTTATCTGGAAAATTTGAGTTGCGCTAGTCTACGCCGAAGAAATTTGAAATGAGCTAATCTTCGCTGAAGGAAACTAAGCAACGCGGAGGGTCGATAGAACTGTACTACTCTTTGCTGAAAAATTTTAACCGTGTTACTTTTCTTTGGAAATTATGAAATGTGCTACTTTTCGACAGAATATCTATTCGTTAGGAACAACGAAATGTTCTTCATACACTTCGAGCAATGAGGTAAAATGGGGGTATTACAACACAGTAAGAGACAAAAAAGGCAGACGCTGCTATGGATACGTACAATACTTCAATGCAAAAGATACAGATAAACACCGAGTACCAAAACTCAGGTAAATACAAACTGTTGATTAGAACAAACGTACAAACAAGTAGACAAACCTCAAAAATAACAAACCAAATAAACACCACTAACACCATTACAAACCCAATTACTCGATCAAACGACCATTTACTCAGCACAAAACCTAAAATAGACGACATAATAGACATAGGTTTAGATCCCAATACAAAATTCGTTTTAGAAATAAGTGAGAATAAAGAAATAGATAATGAAAACATGAGCATACAATAGCGACAAGATACACATATTACAACAGTCCAAATTGCATGCTTAACATAATTCATAATAATATACCTCTTTGTACGATCAATTATATAACAAAACACCATTTTTTATGTTATAGATGGACCAAGAAGGAAATCAGCATATCATGATCGTTGCATTAGACGAGGCAGTGGACAGGCTGCCAACACCAACAAAGGTACACTGGATAACAAACCTAATCTACCGGCAAAGAAGAGAGTTGAAGTCACGTTTGAAGGCGTTCGGCACTCAGTTGTGGCAAAAATGAAACAGATTGAACCTGGGATAATTGAAAATGTCGAGGACAGTTCATAATAAAATTTCAGTTAAACCTGCATGTGCAGAAGGCGCTTAAGCTACTGGATAGAATACCAGCGGACCCAGAGGAGCCCATAAGTTCACCATCAGAATATAGAATAATAAAAATCACAAAAAAACCTGACTCCATGGACGTAATCTTCAGAGGTGATGACGAAAAGCAACAAAACCTCCAGGGCTTAGGGCAGGCCAACGTCAGTATCAAGCTCAGTACAAAAGCACTGGCAACAAAACGATGTCAGTGAAATACGACTCAATGTTGGGCCTCGATCGCGTCCTATAGATTTCAAACAAATACGTTGAACAGGAAGCGGAATGCTCAACTCCACCACCCGCTCATGCTCCTGTCCCAATGACGGTCACACAGGAATAGTTTATCTACAAGTTTGTCAACTACGGACCATTGGATCACATTGTTGCTAGGACCCATAGCGCCCCATAGGTAAGAGAGAAAGAAAGAGAGAGAGATAGTAGCAGAGAAGAGTGCGCGTTAATTAAGAGAGGGGAAGCCCAAAGCACCCCGAAAGCGCAATTAGCAGAGAGAACGTGTCAGTCTCTAGAAATCGACCGACTAGCTCGGACATTTCCATAGACTTTTCCACTTTTCCTCAGATTTGAATATTCACAGATATCATATTCTTGTTATAACTGATCATCAAATAAATGCATTGGTTCGCTTGATAATTTCTTGGATTTTAACAACCAGTTCATACTGTATTTTCCAACATCATTTAACGACTTTTTGGAACACGAGGCAATTATTAAAGATAAACAATCGTCTTCAGTCGTGATTCGCGTTGGAATCATTGGAGGTTAGTTTATCTGGTTTTCCGGACGATTTTCCATTGAATTTTTCCATTTCCCAGAGTTGGTGTACCTACAAGGTATATTTTATTAATGAAATTCAAAACGTATACATACACACGAAGGAGCGAGTTCAAGCTGAGAGCGGCTACGTGGAATGACCATTCGCGCGCTGACTTTAATCTGGATCTGCGGGTGCTGAGACTGGGATAGTTTTAGTTTATATAGTATTCGTTAGAATCTCATTTATTTCACTTTAAGAGCGATCAGCTTGATTTAGATTTAGACGCATTACTCGTGGCTTAACCTACGTGTAATATCGTAAAATAAAAGGTAGTAAAGTGATAATAAAAAAATGGCTGTCAGTTCAATGTACTCTTAATGCAAAGCTATTTACGTACATACATATTAATAAGAGTTTCAGATTTTCCAAGTTGATCTATATAAGCATTAAGTCTTGTCAAAGGATTATAACTTTAATTTAGATCACAGAATAAACACTTACAATTTTGGCTACATAAGGGTTGTGGAGAGTTTGAAAATTATTCTTCAATTTTATTAAAGAAACAATCTTAGACTTGCCAACCTTTTACCTTGATTTTTATATCTAATGCATAATATAATTATTTGTTTAGCAAAAATTTTTCATAGCATCCCGATCATCTGAACCGCATTTCGGGATGACAACTCACAAGAGACGTTGGATCATCCCCTAACTCCATGATATACCCGAAAATCAAAATTTCATCACAAATGATTTATTTGTCAACAATATCTGGCAGTACCCCAATCATCTGGAATCCATCTCGAGATAGCATCTAACGAAGAACCCCTGGACCACCCCCTAAATCCACCAAAAAGAAATTCACCACATATAATTTTACATTTTTTTTATTATATAGCCTACCCAAGTCCTCTTTATGAATCGTATACGGCTCTTCTCACTGCCCAATACCATACAATGGTACTGGCTAGTGAGGTTCCCTATAGTCGGGATACATGTGCACTACATCGGAATGTAGTCCGCATGCACCTCGACTGGACCTACAGTTTAGCTACACAATGCATCCATAGATTGCGTACAGTGGGATCCGAACCACTGGAGCTTCGACGTTATAAGACACTTAAGTATATACATACAGGTGTATGTAAACATAGAGGTGTCCCAATGACAGAAAAGCAGAGAGCCGGGATCGAACCCAACCCCAACCCAGAACTTCTGAATCACGGGTCCGACACTGTGACTATTGAGCCGTCTCCGCTCAATAATTTAACATTTTACATACACGGTAGAATATATTTCAATAGAAATCATTTTTTTTAAGAATATTTTGTAGCATCCCGATCATCTAGATCCCATCTTGAGATAACATCTCGCAAAAAACCCTTGTACCATCCCCTAACTCCACCAAATATACGAAAAAAAATATATCAATAGAAATCATTTTTTTCAAAAATATTTCGTAGAATCCAGATGATCTAGACCCAATTTCAAAATGATATTTCACAACAATCCGAATTCCGAAACAAAATTTTTTCGAGATATCTTATTGTGTTCGAAAATATCTCACAGCTTCTGGATCATCTGGACCCCATCTCGAGATAATATCTCGCAAGAGACTCCTGGACCATCTTCTAACTTCACCATGCTCTCACAAAAACAGATTTTTAAGTCAATTTTACTAAACCAATCAAAATAAAAAATTTTTTATATACATTATGTTAAAACTATGTATACGTTGCTTTAAAAAACTTGTTGTTCTTAAGGGACTCAATCACACATACTTATAAAAACATACTTCAAAATAGAATGTCGGAAATTATAGCACTTTTAATGAAGATAAAAAATACATGTTTCCATTTAAAAATAAAATAAATAAAAAGGATTGTATTACAATGTATCTGTGAATGTGCACCACACAAATAAGTATAGAAAGCAACGTCTATTTTATGGGTTACCGATTAATTTTTTTATAAATGATATGCAGAAGTAGTTTATATTGTAATTTAGTTTAGTTTAAATGATGCAGTGAAACAAAAACATACAAAAAATTTAAGACTCCACCGAGGCCCTAACTTGGTACATTACCAACCACTCAAGCCACCTTAACCCATTAACGTCAAATGTGCACGTTTCCTCATACCCACTTTTAACGCAGTATAGAAGAATCAAATAGGTCAGAAATGATCATGCAAACCATGTTTTCTGGTAGATTTTTTAATGAACTTTCAGAATTCGGCGTCAAAATTCCGAAAAAAAGCTTTGAGCCTTATTTTTGAAATTTTATGGAAAAGAATGTGAAATTGTTCAGTTTGTTTTTTTTAAATACAAACTTTTCAAAAGAAATCTGTTGAGCTAGAGGTCTAAAACCTTCAGTAATCGTGCACAAACTATTTTTCCTTCAAAACCGTACCCTTAAAAATATTAAAAATAAACTTAGCGGATCTAAAATAGCCGCCGAATATCAGAAAAAATAATGAATTATTCATTAATTTTTTACTCGAAAAGGAATTGCTTTATACAATCATCTAACTGTACGTGTAAATTTTTCCAGGACGTTTTGGGAAATTTTTTAATTTTTCCAGAAAATGGCCAGAACCAAAAAATCAAAAGTAATCCAAAACATATTGGAAAAATTCGCACGTATTCTCCGAATCATTCAGAAAATTTTTGTTTTATGGAACTTTTTCATGAAGTCAATCATTTTCGAATATTTAAATAATAATTTTGCTTTCATGTTTTTTCCCTAAAATTTCAAAAATAAGGCTGAGAAAAGCTTTTTTCGGAATTTTTACGCCGGGTTGTGAAAGTTCATTAAAAAAATCTATCAGAAAACAATTGCATGATCATTTCTGACCGGTTCAATTCTTCTACATAGAGTTGAAAGTGGGCATGAGCAAACGTGCAAATTTGACGTTAATGGATTAATACTTTGATTTAAAACTTTGATATTTCTAACATTTTCTAATTTTTTTTGTGTATTAATGTTTAACGTTTTGAAGCTTCTGTTTCTCTTCTTTTCTTATTTATATCAAATTTTTCTCCTTCAGTACATGATTGTCTCTTTATCTTTTGCTTTAAAATTTTTCTTTTTCTTTTAGTTTTTTTATTAATATCACAATCTTCCTTATCAGTATTAGCCTTTATGTTATTTTTTTTTAAATGAATAGTTGCAAAATCTATTGGTTCAATTTGAAGAGTACAATTTTTAATTCAATGATGATTTTTATTAATTTTATTATTGTTCATAATTTTCTTTCTATTCTTTTATTGTAATGAACAATTGCGATGCAGCAATACTTATTGCTAGTCATATATTTTTACTGGGAAGGATTCTATCTTTGTCGCAGGTGAAATGAAAGTTTCTATAGCGGAGCCAGCGCCTTACGGCACTTAGACACATTCACACACTCCACACTAGATGAAAATATAGTTACACTTAATATGCATCTTGTTAAAATAATTGAACAGGGTTACGCAGGTGGTGAAAAGAAGAACAACAGGCCTGAGTAAAGTAAAAGTAAATGTATATATATATTTTGATGTTAAAGTGATACACAAGAGAGGGGTCTAATCACGAGCGCTGGCTGGGCGCGACTGACGCGAATATACAGTGAGCGTCCTTTTCTAAGCGAGCGTCTGTCACACGTAAACATACAGCTATAGACAGTCGAACATACATACGTACACACATCATTGGAATAATATCTCAACACTTCCTCTATTTCAATGATCTCTTACAATTAACCAACACATTTGTAGTTTATCATGCCGACACTGTGTATCATACAATTGAATTTTTCTTTTGTCAAGGTTTTTGTTAACATATCGGCAAGTTGCTCATTCGTACCTACATAGGATACCGAAATTTGTTTTGACTCAACTTGACTGCGGATATAATGATATTTGACTTCTATATGTTTTGTACTTCGACTAAGAGTTGGATGATTTGCTAATTTAATTGCACCCTGATTGTCTACAAATAAATCAATTGGCTTCTCAATCACAAAACCAACTTCTCGTAACAGCCTTTTTATCCAAATTATTTCTCTCGAAGTATCACTTGCAGCCACGTACTCTGCCTCGGTCGTACTCTGTGCTACTATACTTTGCTTTCTTGAAAACCAAATAACCGGACCAGATGATATTTGTACAATGCATCCACTAGTGGATTTACGCGATTCTTTATCTCCCGCAAAGTCTGAGTCAGAATACGCCCGAATGCAGGGTTCGCCGCTAACATTCGCTTTATACAAAATACCTAGCTTCGGTGTTCCCTTTAAGTACCTAATAACTCGTTTAGCTGCTTCCCAATGTGATGCGTCATAATTATTTACATATCTACTCAAATAATTTACGATGAACGATATGTCTGGCCTAGTTACTACCGACAAGAACATGAGTGAGCCTATCAATTCGCGGTAAGGTACATTTATCTCACACGGTTTTCTCGGTGTACATAACGATATCTGTGGATCCGCTGGTGTGCTGCAGGTAGTTGCAAAACTCATATTAAATCTTTCGATTACTTTCTTAATATACGACTCCTGATGGAGAAAAATTGATTTGTTTTCACGGTCACGTTCATTTCAACGCCTACAAATACATCAGCAGTTCCAACAGTAATTTCAAATTCAGACTTGAGAGTTTCTAATACACGCTCAACATCACTCATACGTTTTCCGAATAACAGACCATCGTCAACAAATAACGCAAGATACAAAGGTTCGTCATTAATTGTTTTACATGTAAAAATAAACCATTTATTTTCGCATCGTTTAAAACCGAATTTATATAAAAATTCCCTAAACTTTTTGTTCCAACAATTAGGAGACTGTTTGAGTCCATACAAAGATTTTAATAATTTACACACTTTGGATTTCGAATCGGATACATTAAGACCTTGAGGCACTCTCATGTATATATCTTCTTCTAATGTACCGTACAGAAATGCAGTTTTTACATCAGATTGCGCTATATTCAAGTCGTTCTGAGCCGCGATCGCAAACAGCATACGAAGCGACCCATACCTAATTACTGGAGCGAACGTTTCTTGATAATCGATTCCGGGTCTTTGCGTGAACCCTCTCGCACATAATCGTGCTTTACGCTTACATGTATTAGTCGTCCGATCTGTTTTTACCTTAAGTACCCACGTCGAGTCCACGAGCTTCATATCTGCTGTGCGAGGAATGATGGTCCAAGTTTCGTTTTTATCGTATGCTTCCAGTTCCTCATCAATTGCTCTTTGCCATTCCTTGCGATTGCATCGTGAAAATCGATAGGTTGATACACCTCGGCAACATTGGCTTCGTACATACAGGGTCTCTTGATGGTTGAACGGTCTCTCAGCGTCATATTTAATTGCATCGCCTCTGACGCTTTTCGCTTCTTACTTTTGGGGGTAGGTAGTTGCTTTACATCTGAAATGATTTCGGAAGGTTTTACAGATATATCCATAGATTCATCAATCTCCATTTTATCTTCGACGTCACTTGAGTTGTCCATAGTTTCAGATGGAGTACCCTCTTCGTTTTCGACCGTATCGGCTTGTGAATTTTTCGAATTATTAAACGTTATTACAAGATCGTCACTCTCATTCACTCGCGCTCCCTGGATTTTTACGCGCACACGTGTCAAGTCTTCACGTTCTTTAAGGCGTAACAAACGCATTTCCACGCGCCATAAATTTTGTTTGACACCTAGTAGCCGGTGCAGCCTAGCCTCTCGTTCGGGGTCCCTTACAGGATCGTTGGGCATTTCTTCGTCGTCGGAGGTGTCGCTGCTGGTGACGCTGTCGACCACTGAGTCGAGCAGACTTCGCAGATCCATCTTGACATCGGTTTCCCCCTGTTTCTAATCCTTCTCCTCGGACGAAGTGTCAGCTAGTAGCGCGACCCTAACAGCCTCTTTTTCCTCGTCAAGTAGCCGTCTCACCTCTTCCGCGTCAGCGTCGTCGTCCTCCTCAGCTGCTACCCTCTCGAGCACTTCCGCAGCTTTCTCCTTCACCTTGATCACCATGTCAGCTTCTTCCTTTATCAATCCTAGAAACAATTCCGGTAGCACCGGGGACCCATACACCACGAACTCAACAAGTGAAGTTAAGCTGATAGGTGTGCATGCCATCAAGGCAGCAACCTCGTTGTTAAGTTCGTCTCTTTAATATAAAAACGGTTCTCGCGATGGACCGGGTACAGGCGAAACCACGAAGCGGCTATTAATTTCGTTTAGACTGCGTACGCGTATGATTGGATTTTAAAAAAGAGAGTGAGAGAGAGATGACGATTTTAATACATCGAGGGCTTAACGACGACTGACCGGGAGATGCGAAAAGTTTTAACACCCCTCTTCAAATCATCATCCCACTCTTGCATTTTCAAAAAGCGATCTTGCACTTTTGCCTGGAAACCAGACAAAAGTCAGTAAGTAGCTTCTTTTATCGCGACACCTAACTTTCACAGCATCTCAGATTTTTCTTAGAGCAGTGAAATTTGTAGCTCCGCGAGTAGGAAAGCGAGCTTTATTCAAGGATTACAATTTAGCGTATACATGGGAATGGTATTTTTCACCCATTGCCATGATTGTCGCATGAATTTTCGTAATTCTGCATTAATCAAAGGCGACGCAGTATACGAATCTCTCTCTCTCTCTCTCTCTCTCTCTCTCTCTCTCTCTCTCTCTCTCTATCTCTCACTCTCTTTCTCTCACTCTCACTCTCTTTCTCTCACTCTCACTCTTTCTCTCACTCTCACTCTCTCTCTCTCTAGTTAGTAAAAGCGAATAATCGAATGCATTAGAGTAATGCATCCGACACTGTACTTTTTCTTAATTTTATTGACGAAGTTAAACGTATACACTGAGCACAGAATATATAATCGATAATACAATTGATTTTGTATATGAAATAGCCGAAAAACCGAGCGAGAATGGGCTAATTGTATTAGGAGCACATGTAGTACGAGAAAGTGGCAGCTCCAGATGATACATGAGAGAAGAAGAAGGTGTGAAGATGGACTGGTACTTTAATCTAGATTTACATCTTCGAAACTATTGGTCAGATAATTTCGTGGGATAAGGATTTTATTAAACACAACTCAAGAGCTATCCAGTGACTACAGGTATTGACGATAAATCGATCGATCTATCGATGTATTTATCACATAAATACTGCAAGGGTGCATTCAAGCGTGATCCCCCAACTTAAAATTTGCGGTACGGCCCTGGCTCCATGCCCTCTCCACCGGTCAACGCAAGGAGATCCACGCGCGCCAATCAATCATACTCCGCGATCTGGGGGACGAATCATAGATATCTCGCGCGTCTAGTGGGGATTCTTTGTATGTTCGCGTTCGGGAGTTTTCTTATCCGTGTGAATTGGGCGCGGCTCGCCCCCACTAATTGATTCCTCAATCAACGCGGATTTTACCTGCCCTAGTTCTAATTTCGTCTACCGCGCCGATTCTTCCCTCTCTATGGACCGGCGCGAGAATCTTATAGACAGCATAGTACGGCGTCTCTGAGTCGTTTCTGGAGGGAACCGAGCCGCCGCCGCTTTTTTTCGGGTATAAGTAGGCCAGCACGGGCCGTGTAAAAGCACTTCTTCTTCTTCTTCTTCTTCTTCTCTCACCTCTCAAGGTAAACCTCCTTTGAAAAGAAGTCATTCCTTTCTTTTAGTATAGTTGACGACTACTGAATAGTAGTGTACAACTTGGGAGATTTTCTCCTTTCCTTTTTTAAATTCCCGATGCAGAGTGGAACCATAACGGGACGCACTCAGGGTACATTTTCGTTCCCGTTGCATCAACTCCCTCCTTTACCAAAGGCAGACAGGTGAACATCTCATTGATGTTACGCTGTCTAAGCGTTTACGTGCCTTATCCTCGTACCTGGGACCATTGGTCCATAGTCCGCGGTTTTTAGCCTATCACATTTCGTGATCCACAGAATTTTGTATCGCCGCGAGGGTACATGGTTAAAGTCTCCGAAGAGACTCATAAAAAATTTATGTACACGTGACATTTTGTTTCGTACGCTCCGCACTTACATAAAACTCTCTAACTAGAAAATTCAATTTGTAACTAATATCTGAATAAACATCACCTATACTGTATTACAAGTGTTACTTAGTTTGATTTGCGAGTAAATCCTAAAAGAGTACCTTGAGTCCTGCCTTTATTTTATTTAAGTTTTGCAGCATCGGGGAAACTGGCTCTGGCTTTTATCGTAACTGCTTTTGGCTCATATGCACTCATATTGAATTGATATTTCTCTACAACTAATGCATGATAATTGCTTTTTTTACTTTAATTATTGCATGCGCTTTGCTTATATTGAATTAAACTCTGCAATTTAATATTACGCCACCCAGCCCTGCATCTACCATCTATCAGCTGATCATCATCTACAACCAGCAGCGCCGTCGAGCAACGTCACTAGCAGCAGCTGAGCATCATTGCCATTCCCCCCAACATGAGAACCCCTTGCACTGGCGCCCGAACAGGGACTCAAGGCATTTAATACTCTTTGTTTACGTTTGCCGCATACCTAAGTACCCTTGTAATACAGACGCGGTATTTACGCGTTCATTCATAGATAGTTACGCGAAACACTTTAATTATTTCGCGAACTTCTACTCATTGTCAGTATCCTACTAACCACGCAATACGCGACACGTAATTTAATATTCGTCGCTACATCAGTAAATCTAATACTAAACTAATTAAAACTATTGTTTTTTTTGTTGACGTTTAGTGCTTAAGAGACCCATTACTTCAACAATTCCTAGAAGCAGTTTAAAGGCAAGCGCATTTCCACGGGAATTCTACTCTTTAAATCGCTGCAAAGCAAATCGGTACCTAGCCACTTATTATTTTTTTTCCTCTGTATCGTATTTGTGTTTTCGATTATACACAAACACTTGTATTGTCATTACGCAAACATGAGACGTAAACAATCCGGTAGGACTATTTTCTTCCCTACTGATCGTCGTACACGTTCACAAACACAACGAGGCGCGTATACGCCTGACAATTCGCGCGTCATGAATCCCAACAGATTTAACACTGGGAGTGACTTTTTTGATGATGAGGAGTCTTTCCAGCCAGGGCTGTTTAATACATCAACTCAATCACAGCCGGGTCTGACTTTGGAAAACCCCTCTCTCATCAATTTCAATGAAGCTATACATTTTTCGCTACCTTCTCCTGTGGTAACAGCTGACCGTGAACAAGCGAATACAGCCAGTGTGGATACTGTGCGACCGCTTGATGCTCCGGACACTGATACTATATCCCAGGAAACAGAGGCAGCTAATAACATAATCACTCGCAACACAATACAAACACAATCTCCTATTCCAGTAGATAATCCCGAAAATGTTATAAATAATCACCCGTCTGGTGCTATCCCTAAACAACTACCACCTACAAATACTATACCCGATTTTGTTGCGCAACTTGAGGCTAGAGACTTAGCATTAAAAAGACGCACTGAAATTATTAATCAGCGTTTATCCCAGATTGACGAATTATGTCAAAAACTAATAAACTGGGACACGGACTTAACTAATAACCTCAATGAGCGTGGCAAGAGAGTACAACAACACGATAAAAGTATAGAACACTTAACACAGTCAGTAACTGATCTCGAATCCGCACATCGATCTGATTGGGAGGAACGACGTCAGTTAATGGCAAACATCGCGACACAACAAGACAAAATTAATCATGTAGTGTCGAATCAGCATGAACTAACACGTTTGTTAGAAAAGAATAAGAATGAATTATTACAATTTGTTGAACAGCGTACTAGTCGTGGCGGGCCGGTTGAACTTCGGAACAATCACCTCAAACTTGAACTGCCTACATTTAGTGCATCCTCTTGGGAAAACCCAGTAAAATTCTTGACAAAATTCTTGAATTACATCGAGGCTACTGGCGCCTCTGAATATACTTTTAAATACTTAGCCGACCAAGCATTTCGTTCCCCGGCAAGTGATTGGTGGGAACTAATTAGGAATCAAACGGAGAACATTGAACATTTCCGCGGTCGTTTTTTGCTACGTTTCTGGAATGCTGAAGTTCAGCGCAAAATTCGCAGAGAACTTGAGTTCGGTCACTACACTACAAATACCATGCTTTCACGAAGTGAGTACGTAATCCAGTTATATAATAACTCATTGAACTTAGATGATCCACCTGCTGAAGCTCTCGCAGTAGATTCATTCTCCAGACATTTTGACGAACATGTACGTAGTACTGTTCACTCTCGCAACATTCGTACTATAGACGGATTGATATCCTTTCTGGATTCTACTGATCAAGTCGGTCCATTAAATTCGGATCTTCAACAGCATTCTCAAAAGCGGGTTAACCGTCAAGATTTCGCATATCCCCATCGTAATCATGGATACGCTCGAATTGACAATAACCCGACTACCTCTTTTTCTAATCGTGCACATCCTGCTCCACCCAAGGAAGGAGTAAACAGCCAACTCCACCCGATAGAAGTCGACCTTTTAAAACACGTGATCAAAGTAGAAATATTCACACTATTACTGAGACTCCAGCTCCGGCCGATTCTGCATCCGACTCTGACTCGGCACCGGAAAACTAAGTCGAGTTGTGCCGACAGCCTCGGATCGATGTTCATCGGTCGACACAACTAATTTGTCTCAAACCTCATCAGGACTAATTCAAGCCCCCACTCGTGATGATTTGATCTCAGACCATTCATCCGACGAGGAAATAACTCGTAAATTTATTACTTGTCCCGAAGTTGAAATTCTCATTGGAAATGTACCTATCCGAGCACTCGTCGACACTGGCAGTCGGATCACATGCATCTCTGCACAGGTGTTTGAAAAGTTTGCTTGCGAATGGAAACTTTTCCCAATTCTTCCAGTCGTCGGTATTCAAGCTGTTGGCTTTACCGGAGAAAAATCCGTGACGTTGAAAAAACAAATTCATGCTAACGTGCAACTTGGAAATATAAAAGCTGACATAAACTTTTTAATTATTCCACAACTCGTACGTAACTGCATTCTAGGGGTCGATTTTCAGGATGAATTCGGTTGCCTGATTGACTTCACTCACCGTACAATGGTAATACACGATCCTCTCACACCCACTAAGGATGAATTATCTTTCATCATTGCTTCACCCAAGTCTAACGATCGCGATACACTCGTTCAATTCTGTAACAGTATATCGTGCAAAGATCGTTTTGACTTTCCTCTTTGTAGTACCGCTACTATGCATCGTCAAATCCAACTCACGGATGATGAAATTAAACTTAAATTAGATAAAATCGAGGCGTTAAATGATTCACAGAAATCAGAACTCTCGAAATTAATCAAGGAGTTCCGACATATCTTTCGGAAAGAACCGGGTCGCTTTAAGTCGTTTACGTATAAACTCAGGGTTCTCGACTCCGCCCCGTTCTTTAAAAAATCCAGACCCACTGAGCTTGAAACGCGTGACGCCCTTCGAGCCGAGATTGCCACAATGCTTAAACGCGGGATAATCGAGCGCTCTGACTCAACGCATATCAATCCACTAGTGCCAGTATTCAAAAAAGATGGTTCAATCCGTGTTTGTCTTGGAGCAGTGCAATTAAATGAATGCATCGCTTCCGATCATGACGGTCCGGATGAACTTGATCAAGTTTTTCGAAAATGCACAAACTTCTCGATCATGTCTAGTATCGACCTCACCTCTTCGTATTGGCAGATTCCACTCGCCAAAGAATCGCGTACGTACACTGGTTTCCTTTTCGAAGGCAAAACGTATCATTTCTGTGTTGTCCCCTTCGGAACTAAAGTCAGTTGTGCTGCGCTTACGCGTGCCTCGGAGGCTGTTTTGCGCGACCTTGATAAGTTTGTTGTTGATTTCGCTGATGATTGGTTGTGTATGTCCCCTGACTTCAACACACATTTAGAGCATCTACGAAAACTATTCACTAATTGTCGCGAAGAAGGCATTACAGTTAATTTTGAAAAAGTAAAATTCTGTCGCCCTGAACTTAAGTTTCTCGGATACATTCTTACTCCTGATGGCCTTCGGCCGGATCCCGCAAAAGTCCAAGGAATCCGTGATTTTCCTCGGCCCGTAAATAAAAAACAACTTAAAAGCTTCCTGGGCTTATTGAATTTTTCATCACGTTTTACATCCCAACTCTCGCAAACCATCAGTCCAATTCTACGCCTCTTACAAACAGCTCAGAAGTGGCATTGGACAAAAGATGACGACATAACTTTTCAAAACGTTAAGGACTTGTTTCAGGAGGACATCCTCCTCCACCATCCCGATGTCAGGTTACCGTATGTACTACGTACTGATTCCAGTCTCAAAGGCCTTGGTGCCATCCTTTATCAAAACGATCCTATTACTGGAAATAAGAATCTAATTTACTGTGCGAGTCGCTCTTTAAAAGGCTCCGAAGTAAACTACTTTACTACTGAATTAGAGTTATTAGCTATTGTATGGGCGCTGAACAAATTTCGCTCATATCTTCTTTGGTCTAAAGTCGAAATTGAGACTGACCACAAAGCTTTATCATTTCTTTTAACTACACGTTTCTTAAATGAACGATTAACCCGGTGGGCCCTCGCTATCCAAGACTATTGCCCTAAAATTACCCATATTCCTGGCACGTCTAATATTGTGGCGGATGCTCTCAGTAGGACTGTGTAATAAAAAGAATCAACTCTCTGAAGAAAGAGCCTTCATTGGTCTTATTTTATCTCGTCCCCCGGATGAACACTTGAAATCTGAGTTCCATCGGTTAGAACGCCTCCAACAGGATGACCCGATATGTAGTAAGATTCTCAAGTCACTCTCTTCCGGAGAACAAATCCGAGATTATTTTAAACATAGGAATCTCCTAGTCAAAGGACGCCCAGAAATTTCACGCATTGTACTCCCCAAGACATTGATCGATAAATTAATTCATGAAATACACGAGCTCTATGGTCCATATTGGTCCCAAAAAATGTGTAAGAATTCTTTCGGAAAGTTTTTACTTTCCAAACTTTTGCAAGTACGCTCAGAAATTACTCCGAGTTTGTGAAATCTGTCAGCGCGCAAAACATTTTACTGGCGGCACCGCTGCAGTATCTTCGCCTATCATTCCCGAGGGTCCCAATGATCTTCTATCTATCGATTTTTGCGGTCCATATCCGGTGGGAATTAGAGGCGCCCGTTATTTACTGGTCTGTCTAGACGTATTTACTAAATTTGTCGTGATATACCCTATAAAAAAAGCAGACACACGTACTACAATCGATAAAATCTTCTCACATTATATCCCCGAGTACGGACGTCCTAATCGTATACAATCTGACCACGGTACTCAATTTACGTCCAAAATTTGGGCTGAGAAATTGAACACTGAAAAAATTCAATTAGTATTTTCCTCCATACGTCACCCGCAGTCAAATGTGGTCGAGCGCGTAAATAAGGAAATTGGTCGTTTTTTCCGTACCCTTATTCAAAAAAATCATACTGCATGGCCCTCTTGGGTACCTTTTATACAATCGTGTCTAAATGAATCATACCACGATACTACCGAATATACTCCTTATGAACTGCATTTGGGTAAACCTCCAACTCGATTTTGGGATAATTGGATTGATTTCCCTAAACACATCAATGTCAAGCATGCTGAGAAATTGATACTCGTAAAGCAACATATAAAAATAAAGGTGAAAAAAGGGCCGCGAAATTTAACACTAACAAGAAACTTCGTACATATTGTCTGGGTGATCTTGTCCTGGTTTTAGCATGCAACTTCTCTGATGCAGCATCCAAGGTGACAGTTAAATTTATGTTCTTATATGAAGGTCCGTATATTGTCTGTGATGTCCATAATAGTTGCACATATACTATAAAAGACGGCCAGACTGATAAGATTCGTGGTACTTTTCACTCCACAGCTTTACGTCCTTATTATGGCTCCTGCACAAACCCAC